>CM077502.1:58454288-58714288 GCA_039654745.1 Houttuynia cordata | reverse complement strand
GCGTGGTTGATCGTCTTATCCTGGGAGGCAGACGCCCAAGAGTCCTAAGCACCGTAGGGAGGGCGAATTCTGTCTTAAGGACAAAGTGTTTCGCTTGATTCGATCATCAAATTCTTCTGATTACTTATTATCATCTTTGAAAAAGGTACACAGATCATCCTTAAGACAATAGCAGTAAGTAAATTTAATAACAGAATGAAACATACAGGATTAAAATTTTGCCTAGCTTAATGAACGCGAACTCCCACATGAAAATGGGCCTCAGGAGTTATGATGAATTATTGTCTTACGAAACGCAAAGCTTCCTTATACAATCCACCCAGTAATTTATCAGGCAAAATTAATCACAAATTAAAAGTCCGGGGAGTTCTGTCACAATAAATGATTAGCTTGTTAATTAGTTAAGGCAGAACAAATGATTAAAAAAAACTGACAGATTTAAGTGGGTAAGTGACATTTAGCCAAGCCTATTTGTTTTGATGAAAAGAAGCCCTCAATAGAACTTTCACTTCACTTTCAGTAATTGATATTGTAAGACTCATTTAATCGAGTTTTTTAACCACACTTCCCATGCATGGGACGATATTGGTAACCTTGCATATAAGAAGGCACCCAATACTAGCAAGCAGGAATTAAACATGAAGATGGTTATTCCTTTTGATTACAGACAAAAGTGATTTAAACATATGATTATGTCACTCAGTGCTAGCCAAGTCTTTGAGTTACGTCAACAGGAAAATTTTGAGTTTTTGAACAGGATACGGATTTTATTTAGTTCATATGTCTCTACCATCATTTAGAGAATAAGCCCTGCAGTAATCAATTTGGAAGGAGAAAAAATGAAGACACATGCATCCATTATCAGGATGTTTTAACTCCTGTTTCATTGTTGAAATACACACACATGAGAAACAGAGAAAAATTACAATCAAAGTATAACTATGAAAGTATAATGGATAGAAATAAAGGTGTAAAACTGTCTATACATCATTAACATGAAGCCGGTAAATCACATCTCATGAAGCTTTAGAGGGCCACATGCATGATCTGAAAACAGAGGAGAATCGGCATTTCTTCTTTCTTAAAGGCGCCTCCAGCCTAGACTCAGCCTGCGCCGCCCGCCCTACTATGTCCTCTACCTCACATTTGGCTTGCCTCTTCGCACTCTTGAGCTCCCACACATTAGTTTCGTCGTCCCAAATGCGCCCAGAAGAACCTTGGCGCCTGAATGAAACAGATGATCTCTGCAATGCAGACATCGTCCTTTGTCTCTCCCTTTCTGTGGAATGTAAATACTAATCAAACAGCCATCTGATCAGTTTTGATCATTGTCATACAAAATCAAAACCAGATGATGACAGCGAATTCCATGCCACAGAATAGGGGTGGCCATTGGACAGTTGGCAAGGTTAGTTACGCAAGCAAGGTTGGGGCCTCACATCATTTGTTACCTATTTACTTGTGTTGTCACTGGTTACCGAATTTCTCATTGATGGGAAAAAGAATCATGACTTCATTGAAATGATATGATTTTTTGTTTCATTTTTCAGTATGTGCATGATCATATAAAAAAGTTAAGAGAGATTATGCATGCCACGTCAGATTGCAATCTTAATGCCTGCTTCCAGTAATTTGAGATGGGCCGCCGAAATCGGAGGGCTTCCATCCTGCAACCTCCTAGTCCACATTATGGTGTGTATCCCAGAGTACGTGGATTATATTACAAAACCTATATTTCAGCCATTGGACTCTGGAAGAGAAGTGGGATTAAAGGGCTTCCCATTATCAGCTGTACATCCATTAAAAATATAGATTTTGGCAGCTTAGGAGAAGACGGTTTCATAGATACAAAAATGAATTAAAATACACGAGATTTCTTGTTCTAATGCCCCATTTTCCTTGTGTTGCCAGGTCCTCGAATTCTAACGGCATGAGCAATAGGCCAATAGCATCGGAGATGATCGATGATGGGGCATGTGTGCCAATGTGGATGACAGATTGCAAAAGGTGATGAACCAATATTATTACTTTATGAAAGAATTAATACAACTTGATTGGATTTGTAGAGGGAAAACAGCATTCACAAGCCCTCTATGTATGACAAATTGGTTGCTAGTTGCCGGTAATTTGTATGATCAATCCCGTTTAATCTCACACAACATAGGACTTGCTCTGGCAATTCTTCTGTTTTATTTCCCTGTTTCACAATAAAAAGACTTGTAAATTAGAAGCATGATATCAAAGAAATGGATCAAAACATTCACGCATCGTAGGGCATCCATAACTTACCTGGATTGTCAATCCTATATCCAGGACGCACATCTTTAGTCTGTCCTGAAATGCTTCAAATCCCTTCCTGGAGATGTAGCTGAATCTGTGCATATCTATGTCTATCTCAAAATAATTTTCCCCCTGTAGAAGCAAAATTGATGAAAAGTCTGTGAGGTCATTGGCTAGTGAAGGTGTTAAAAAGGACCCACATGACCAGTTGTCCCAAATCTGAATACGAATAATAACGCAGTTCTAGCAAAATTTAATATGAGCTAATGCTTAAAAGAAGTTTAATAACCTACAGAGTAAAATTCATGTTGAGGACGAGAAAGAACAGGCTTTTCATTATAAGCATGCATGAGCTTTCTCTCGGCTGCACCTAGATGAAGCTCCTCTACATTAGCAACTCGGCCTAGTATCTTCAACCTTTCA
Source organism: Houttuynia cordata (assembly GCA_039654745.1). Lineage (NCBI taxonomy): Eukaryota > Viridiplantae > Streptophyta > Magnoliopsida > Piperales > Saururaceae > Houttuynia > Houttuynia cordata. The sequence goes on along the minus strand of CM077502.1, from coordinate 58,711,585 downwards.
CGGAATGGTGCAATTGTATCCACGGGAAAGCCCTTTACTTTTTCCACTTCATCATCAATCAATCTCTGTGTCATCAGACATAAGGAATCACCAATTCAATATAGAATTCTGACGTGTAAACAAAAATTCACAACATATTATCAATAATGAATGCTAATTTCATAGAGACAGTTTAAGTGAGCACAATCTAAAACACGAATTTTCCAATACGAGTATATGACTAGGAAGGGTTCTTATCAACCACGACTTCAATAAATTCCTAACCAATTGACCAATCTGTCACTTCATAATCCTCATCACTATGATTTTTATAAGTAACTAAATTTATTACTTTCTTGAATATTATCAAAGTGGGAAATGGAATTTGAAGAACAGGCAGATATCCATTAACCAATGCTAACTGAGCAAGAGGAATACATACTCTGATATTTTCCTGAAAATTAAGTGGCAATTCTTTTGAGAAACTTTCTGAAAGTCTAAAATACAATACAAAGCTCAGTCCTTCACCATCGTTTTCATTCTGGAAAATTGCCGTAGGATAAAGAGGAACCTGCAGGAACACAGCATATTTGTATTATTATATGAATGCAGATAACATAATAAGCAAATATTGTTCAAATGTATCCAGAATTTGAGCCTGATAAGAAAGTTGGTTGCACAATATATAAGCCACAGGTTATGCCATAATGCTGATTGAGTTATTGTTCAAGACTTCAAGTAGGAACATGTTAGGCAAGTCTTGGTACTTATATAAAGCCGGTACTAACGGTATTAATTAAAACAAGTCATGTTTTATGTCCTTGGAGAATCCATCTGAGTCATTTTAGTAATATTGACGAAAAAATTTGATCTATAAATAGGACTTGATCAAATTCTGGATATTAGTAAAGTCACAGTACAGCTCTCTTTGTCATTGCTGGATATATGACGATGGAAATTATTTTCTATCTGTTTCACAGGCAGGGAATTCTTCTTTTCCATAGGCGAGGTACATCATTGAGACCAGTAAAAAGTAAATAAATCCCTTTCTATCTTTCAAACAGGTTAGGGATAAAGATTAAGTATTCAAAACACAAACACAAAATTATTGATGGATAAGTCAGAATTACCTGAACATTTACAACAAGAATGGATGGAAACTTGCCAAGAGAGCTTATTAGCGGTAGCTCCACAAATCGCGTGATGTGATCAATTTTCCTTGGACTCAAAAACACATCAACTCCAAATGGATAATATGCAGCATAATTTGGTGCAAAATCTTTCTTTTTATCTCTGTTGACCAAATTTAGAAATCAACCAACATGATTAAAAAAGAAATATACCATCCACAACTTGTTTGGATATTTTTCTCACCTAAAGTAATTCTTGGCTCGAACCTTGAATGTACCTGGGTCAATCTGTGACCAGCTATCAAACACTTTTTTCTCTATTGGGCAGAATGGAACTTGAGAACCAGCAATGGGTCGTTCCAAGCAACCCTTTAAAGAAACTGAAACAGAAGCATTATAGGATATAAGCTAACGCAACTGATATCCCAGAAAAAGTTCAGCTTAAGAAGCATCGTAACATTTCAAAAGATAGTAAGAAGATAATAGAAAAAACAAAATTTCTCACCATAATTAGACTCAGATTAACTACAACCAAACGAACAACATTTTTTTCAGAAAATTATGAAACTTTTAGGCAAAAATGATTACAGAATTCTTCCTTCCTTTCCAGAAGATATACCTGTTCGAACATAAAAGGTATAAACAGTGCTGTTTTCCATCTCCTAGTTAATTGTCGTCAGATTAAGTTGAAGTGACAAAAGTGCAATGCACCCATATATAAACCCATATTCCAGATAATTAACATCACCATTCATCATCAATACATCTTAACAATGTGGGATTGGTGATATGAACCTTATTCTGTCACCCAAATCTGCATATGCCATATTAATCCTTACTACTAATAAAAGTGGCTACTTAAGTTTTTAATTTTAGTACAAAGTGACTTTAATGCCCTTGCTTGCTTTTGTAGTTATAATGACACTTGTACCCTCGTCAATTTGCTGGTAGGCAAGCATGAAAGGGTAAGAAGATGCCATTATGTTGATCAAAATTGTAAATTAAAAAGAACACAGATTAGCAGTAACCACCACATCAACCCGTCGTAACCCATTTGTGTGGCTTTCCACTTGGGTTTTCCATCAGAAGTTGCACCTCCACAATTGTAGGCTTTCACTTCGGTTGTGCCTATTCCCCTAACATCTCCAATTGTACCCTTTCACAAGGGTTGTGCCTATTCCTCTGGCATCTCTCAATATAAAAAGCCTTCTGCTCAAGAATTCCACCAGTCCACAGTTATCTATGACGCAGGAGAGCCCTGAACGCTTCCAGAGAAGGAAATAAGAGGAAGGTGGATATTTCTCTATTAATAAATAAAAAAACAGTCTGGGTCCTTTCCTTCTCCATCCCCTCTTACTTCTGATTATTTTTCCTTTCAAATCCTTAGTTCAGTGCTGAAGCTGTGGCCAAATCTCTCTTATGCTGCATATGTGGGTGCGGCAGCGGAACAAAAAGAAGTGTTTGTCCGAGGTGAGAGCGCTCAACAGGCCACCTTCCTGGTGCCGGAGATGGCAGTCACGTCCATGACATCGCAATTCATTTGCGTGCCTGAATTTCATGGGTATGGCATGGCTCCTGTGATCCGGAGTTCAGCAGGGCCAGGGACATACAGCATGCTGCGACGGAGATGGCGAAGGCATTCATGCTGTGGGAGGAAGGGGAGGCAGCCCATTGGCTGAGATCTGGGAAGGAACCAGCGGCTGCATGCAAATGTGGCTGATGAGGAAGGAGCAACGGATATAAACATGGGGGAGGAGTTACTCTCTTTGTAGCCATCTTGGATTTGGACACCTGCAACTGCTTGAAGGTTCTGAGGCAAGTTACACAATGTATAAAGATACGTAAATAGATTGGTGATCTGGATGGGGGTTATGAGGACTCAGAGGATAAAAAAAATTCACTGTATTTAGTACACCAGGCTGGCCATATGTGTCACCATTCATGGGCTGACACATTTGATGGGGCTTCTTCATGTATGACAGAGTGCGTCGGCTTCGACATACTATGAAGAAATATGCTTATTGAGACTTGAGAAAGCAAAGTTGATCAGTACTTGGAGAAGGCCTGGCACATGTCCCTCACAGCAAAAACCAAGCAGTGGTTATTCCGAGAAGGTCTCTACCACCATTGGTAGGAACCATCTTTAACAACCTTGCATCACCATTCTTGTCTAATGGATTTTGGCCACGGTAAAAGGTATCTTGTGTCTTCCATTAATATCAGTAGAAGGTTACTATTGGTCACTAAAAGATTCATTCATTCTTGTTATCGACTACTTAAGTATTAGAATTGAAAAAGTGCATCATGAATTGGGACCTCCCCTCCATCAGGTCTTCAATTTTCTAATGTAATAGTTGAGAAACCATGATGTAAGTATCCCAAAAGGATTACAAAAAGAAGAAGACACGATGTGTTCATATGCATATTTATGTTTTTGCAACTTTGTTGGAGGTGCTGTAAAAGAGAATCTATTTTATTTTAATTTTTTAGATTGATCCAGAATAGATGAATTTGAATTACACGTGCAGGGCACGTGCATTCTTACTAGTAATCTTTAAAAAGAAGAAAATAAGTGCAAGAAGAGAATATCAACTAAGTTAGGGAGCACATACATGACCATGCTCGAATGCACAAAAGCAGCCATCAAAAACAATAGAAGCATACTCACATAATGTGGGAGTTGATTGTCCTTCCATGGTCTTCCATTTGAAAGAAAGTCGCAACGAAGCCTTTTTCTTCGTGCTTGGTGGGCCAGGACTGAGAGTTCTCCTCTTATCCACCTGGGAAACAGGTGGGACTAGACAGGGGAGGCAATTATTGGGCAAAATACCACATGAGTCCATTGCACCCCATTCCTCTTTCTTTGCAACATCATCCACAGATATGCTACAATGGCTATCATCAACAGAAACGGGACCAGTCCCCTTACTACCTAACTCAATGGAAGCTTCATATCTTCCATGGAGGTCCTCCACGATAGAACCTTGAATAGATGAAATACTAGAACCTGATGCACCTTCCAACCCATTCAGGGATAAGGTTTCTGCACATTGGAGACTTCTCAATTTTACAATCCTGAAGCACTTATTAATTAACTAAAGCTAGATTTATACCAATTTTATGAAACAATTGTGTCAAATGCAAAATTTCTTCGATAGTTACCATATAAATCACCTACCTTCTTGAACACTTAAGTAATCATCTTCACAATCAGACTCGAATATTGCAACTGAATCAAACCACGCATCCTCTGTACTTGCTGCTGATGCTGTTACATGACAAAATATGCTGGATCAGAATAATATAATGAATTGGGATCCTATACATAAATAACAGAATCCTTATAAATTTGTGAAAGGTCCTTATATTATTGAAGCTAAACGAATTTCACTCTTTTATCACTGCATACTACAGAATGACAGGTAGACTTAAACTTCTACACAATGTTGCAGATAACGAAACAAAATTGTATATCAGATACAATCCTACTGCGAAATAGATAACTACATCTGAGTACAAAGTCACCCACACAATATAACCGCATTATTCATATCAAGTAAATGCAAGAGGTATATAATGCAGCAAAACAATGCTAGTAATGAATTGTGAAAATTTCGGAACATAGACTTGCGCAACTGAATCTTAAAAAAGCATGCACAAAGCTTGCAAGAAAGAATAGCTTATGCAAATGGTGATAGCACTGACAAACAAGGAGTAATTCCTTCAGTCAGAGCATGTGACTGGGCCATTTAGTTCCCAAAGCCCACAAATAAATCAACATTAGTAAAATAATTGAAAATTTTCCTTACTGCTGGATAAGCCAAACAATTTGCATGCTTACATTGGAGACTACTGTCCCCTCATGGGAGTTTTCGAAAACCCACCAAGAGAGAAAATGAATTCAGATACATTACAACCAAGGACTCTGTACTACAAGAATCTCTGACTTGAAAATGGATCATCAACAGCTATTAACCGAGTATCAGACAACTCAATTTAGCCCCATTTTGTGGAATGCTCTGAGTCAAGTCTGCTGAAAGAAGAACACTCAAGGAAGTCCTAAATTCTTTTGTTGATCCGTAGTATGTCCTAAATTCATAGATGCAGAGAGCTGATCTCAATGTTCTAATTCAAATTCCCAACAATTTTCCACACGATCTTCCCCAGCAAAAGCCAAAGAAATCAAAAACTGAAATAAACAACTGTAGCAATGGCCAAGAACCAACTCACGGCGTGGAAGCGCAGGATAATTGACGGACGGCCGATCCGGCCCGCAAGCCCGCTCGGCCGACTCGGCACCCTTCCTCGACGACACCCGCCTTCGTCTCCTGATCAGCCGCCTCCTCTTCTTCACCGGCCCAGACGCACTCTGCCGTCGCCGCCTCCCCACGCACGCCTCCGGCCTCGACACACATGCCCCCATCCCCAACCCCCCCTAGGCCCTCCCCCACCAAAAAGACTTCGCTTTTATTCCAATTTCACAAGTCCCCGACACCCCATCTTCCCCTCCGTAACCACCTCCACCTGCACCACCACCAACCAACCCAGTTAACTCCCCAATCAAAAAACCAAATAAAAAAAGATTCAAATACAAAACGCAAGATCAAACCAAAGACCAAGTCCTCACGCCACGCAGTTCGAAGAAGAAGACAATGGGCTACCTGCAACTGCAACTGCAAGTGCTTCTCCAAAAAAGACTTGATCTTTTTGGCAGTTTTAGTCGTCTTGGAGTTCGTCTTCCTCCTCCTGCGGAGGTGCACGCCAGCGGACGAGCGGGGGAAAGTCAAAGGAAACGCACGTTTTGGCGGCAGGTGCCCACGTGGGACCCGCCCATCGAGGGGGAGCCCGTCGGCCACATGGCGCGCAGGTGCACGTGCGGGCCCGGTGGTCGATCTGCCTTGTCGTTATCGAACTCGGACTAGTTTGGATTCTGGACGGAGGAATAGAAGCTCGTCTTCCCCGCGCAGCCGCTGCCCAACGTCGCGGGCGGTCGGCCAGTCTTTTGTTTGCTTTTGCGTGACTCTCACAATGGCCTCAAGCCAGAAAGGCAAAAAAGATTTCACATCTGCGTGGGGAATGGGGGATTTATTTTAATATGATGAAGCAGGTGCAATGGTTTAGTTTAATTGAAGAAGGCAATCAATGATTGACTGATATCATGATCTGATCACCCCTAATGTGTATGAGTGGGACATGGGTTATGGGTTCTCATCATGGAATGTCGTATCGGATATCGGTAAAATATCGAATGTCGTATCGGATATCGGTAAAATATCGGTCGGCCTAAGAGACAAAATATCGGAGATATTGCGTAAAAAAATATCGGTCGTCAAAAACTAGTTTTTATCATATATTTTCAAAATCTAACTTCTAAAATGAGTTATACTAATTTAAACAAAGAATAGATTTCAAAATATGCATAAAAGGATAGAAAACAAACATGAAAGTTTTTTTTTCCCAAAAAAAAAAAAAAAAAATTTCAAAATTTTTTTTTTTAAAAAAATAATTTTTCTTTTTCAAAAAAGGCCGATATATCGGTCCGAAACCGATATATCGGCGATATTTGAAAAAAAATGGAAAAATCGATACTTAATGGTATCGGAGTATCGGTTTGTGTCCGATACCGATATATCGGCGAGCTGGCATTCCATGGTTCTCATAGTATGAGGCAACAAGTGGGTTTCAATAATGTGGAACTTACAACTAAAAAAACAATAATATTTCCTCTGTTGTACAATATTATGTATATTTAAAAATATTTACTATTTTAAAATATTACATGTATTTTGCCAAATTATATGACTTCCTCTTTCTAAAATTGAAGACTTAAAAAAAAGGGAGTGATAACCTTACAGCGAATCTCTACACATCAGCTGTGTATGGAAAATGTGTAGAGATCTGCTGTACAAATATCATTTCCCTTAAAAAAATTGGCTTGAATCTCGTGAACATGCATATGAGTTGGACGGGATATCATGGAGAAGAAGTAATGTGATTTGATTTTCTTGTGGGCTTCATGCTTCAATAAAAATAAAATTTTTTCATAGTATTTTAGAACCTAAAGAGTATGAATCTATGATGCAACAAGGTCATTCTGAGGCGGCAGGTGGATTGACTTGCCAGCCGGCACCAAACTTTGTCTTTATGGTTGATATTTGATAATTGATTGAGAGTTGGTGAGCCAGTGTCCTATCAGCATTTTTCATCTGTTTGTGTAATGATGGATGAGTAATATGGGCATGGGAAAAGCAAAAGCAGATCGGGCATTGGTAGCTGCATTAACCGAAGGTCGGTGGTTTAGGGGGGCCGTGGGACGGCCAGGGGCTGTCCTGAGGCAGAGGTCCTGAATGTGAATGCCCACTTCATTGTGTGGGCTTCATGTGTGTAGCGTGCGCCATTGGGATTGACGTGAATATGGTGCTCTAGGCGGCTGATTCCCTTTGTCGATTCTAGTCGGGTCCATAAAATCAATACGGGAATGTGGCAATTATAATCTTGAGCGATGTGTGGCTTACACAAAACAAGGTGTGATTAACGTGTGATGCTCTGAACAGCATCTACACTACAGAGAAATTATCTAGTAGAATCGTTTTACGGGATATGTAGTGGATAGGTCCGTAGTGGATAGGTCCGTTGGATGTTCTACACATTTTTTTTTGTGTTTGCTAGATGTCAAGAGACTCAAGACCGGAGTACCCGGTGATTCTCCCACTATTGTATGTGTCAAATCCTTTTTTTTTTACTATAAATTGTGTGTGTCAAATCCTGAATGGAATTATCTAGAGGTGGTAGAACGGTTCTCCTAGATAGCGTGAAAACATTTGTAGTGATTCACCGTAAAGGGATTTGTGGCAAGATACTGTGTGTTGTGACCGGCAATGGTCACAAGGTATCTCGACGGCAAAAGTAAAAGAAGAAGAAAAAGAATAACTGAAATGGTTTTCTATTGCATAACCTCCCACTGAGGAAGGCGTCCAACATATAAAGGAAGGAGATGGCACTCCTGCCTAGGGGGCGCCATCTGGCCAAGCTGATGGGCCACTAATTAGCCTAATTATTCTCACTCAGCCCGTTACCTAACAATTAGCCTAAACGGGTCTGATTACAATAAGATGCATAATCAATCAAAGATCCTAATGACTTAATGCTGACGTGATGGCCTATTGGGCTGCTGACGGGCCCACACTGGGCCTGGCGTGCGTTCACAACAATCCACCACGCTCCTCTTATCGCCTTGACCTCAAGGCGACCAGTCCGGAAAGCGAGCCATAATGTCGTCCTCCGCTTCCCACGTAGCATCTTCCAATGAATGACCCTTCCATGCTACCAATATCTCCGTAATAATGCAACCCGCCTAACGAACGCGTCGTTTGTCAAGGATAGACGTTGGCACTGGAGTATCCATATCCACAGGAGGCATGAGAGACAAGGGCCCGCCAATAGGAACGGACGATGCATCTCCCACAAAGCGGCGAAGACTTGAAACATGGAAAATCGGGTGCACCAAGGACCCCGGAGGTAGAGTCAAACGATAAGCAACGGGCCCGATACGGTCGAGCACAGGATATGGCCCATGGTAACGAGGCGCGAGCTTGGCCTTGTCTGATCTGAACAAAGAAGTCTGTCGCTGTGGAAGAACGGACACATAGACTAAATCACCCACCTGGAAGGCTCGATCAGATCTCTTCTGGTCAGCAAGTTGTTTCATCCGATTCTGGGCGGCTGCGAGATTGGCTTTCAGCTGCCGAAGAACCTCATCTCGTGTTTGCAACACATAGTCGACCTCAGCAACGGACGACCTGTGCGGCACATAAGAGAGCACTGAAGGAGGTGGGCGACCATAGACAACTTCAAATGGTGTAAACCCTGTCCGTGTGTGATAAGCCGTATTATAAGACCATTCAGCCCAGGGAAGAAGCTGTAGCCATTTACGAGGTTGATCCCCCACAAAGCAGCGCAAATATTGCTCCACACACCTGTTGACGACCTCCGTCTGGCCATCTGTCTGGGGGTGATAAGCCGTGCTCATGGTGAGTTTCGTTCCTTGGATAGTAAAAAACTCACGCTAGAATGTAGAAACGAAAACCTTGTCTCTATCCGAGACAATAGGCATTCCGTGCCTTAGGCATTCCGTGCAATCGAGCAATTTCTTTGACAAAGGTTTCAGCAACTGTCCGGGCTGTAAAAGGATGGCTCAAAGTACATAAATGAGCATATTTGGAAAGCCGGTCCACCACCACAAGAATGACTGACTTTCCCTGAACCACGGGCAAGGCTTCGACAAAGTCCATAGAGATATCCTCCCATATCTGATCGGGAATGTGAAGGGGCTGAAGGAGACCCTGTGGAGAGGTAGTAGCGGCCTTAGTGCGCTAGCACGTGTCATAGGCAGCCACATAATTTCGGACGTCCTTCCGTAATCCCGGCCACATAAAACTCTGGCTTACTCGTTTGTAGGTCCGGATGACACCCTCATGTCCCGCCATCAGCGTATCATGACAATGTGAAAGTACTCGGCGACGCAAGTCCCCACTGTTGGGCACCCATAGCTTCCCTTTCCAAAATAAAGTCTCACCGTGCCAAGTGAAGGAAGGATCATCCAACTGATGCTTGTGGAGACGTTCGATCAGCTGACTAGTGTCGGGGTCCTCTGTATAGGCACAATGCAGATCAGGAAGGAAGGGACAAGACAGGCCAGTCATAACCATACAGGCATCCTCCGACGAGCGTCTTGACAGGGCATCGGCGACAGTGTTCTCAGACCCCTTCTTGTATATGATCTCATAGTCATATCCCAGCAATTTGCTCACCCAGCGCTGTTGGGTTGGTGTAGACACCCTTTGTTCAAGAAAGTACTTCAATGGCTGATGGTCGGAGCGGATGATGAAACGTCGACCCAACAAATAAGGTCGCCACTTGGTAACTGCATGAACAATAGCCAACATCTCTCTCTCTCGTAGGCCGAGAGTGTCAAGGAGCGGCCTGTGAGAGATTTACTGAAGAAAGCCACCGGCCGTTCCTTCTGCAAGAGGACCGCCCCTATGCCTGTGTCCGATGCATCCGTTTCCACCACAAATAGAAGTGTGAAATCTGGCAAGACCAAAACGGGTGCAGTAACCATAGCCTGTTTCAGACGATCAAAAGCCTCTTGCGCTTCTCCTGTCCAGGCAAAGACCCCCTTTTTAAGAAATGCGGTCAGTGGGCTGGCAATAATCCCATACTGGCTGATGAATCTTCGGTAATATCCCGTCAACCCCAGGAAACCTCGGAGGCTTTTGACACACGTGGGAGCCGGCCACGACAGCATGGCGGATACCTTCGCGGGATCAGTGGAAACTCCCTCGTGCGCAATGATATGGCCCAAGTACTCCACCTGCCTACTACCAAAGGAACACTTCGATCGTTTAAGAAATAAGGAATGAGTCCGTAAAATGGAAAAAAACTGACCGCAAATGTTCCAAGTGTGCATCCCACGATTGGCTGTATATGAGGATGTCATCGAAGAAAACCAGGACAAACTTTCTGAGAAAAGGCCGGAACAAGTCATTCATGAGACTTTGGAAAGTAGCAGGAGCATTTGTCAGACCGAAGGGCATGACTAAGAACTCGAAATGACCATCATGTGTCCTGAATGCCGTTTTGTAAACATCTGACGGCCGCATGCGGATTTGATGATATCCAGCGCGCAAGTCAAGTTTGCTAAACACCCTGGCGCCGGCCAGTTCATCCAACAACTCCTCTATAACTGGAATTGGGTACTTGTCCTTGACGGTAATAGCATTCAAGGCACGGTAGTCAACACAAAATCGCCACGACCCATCCTTTTTGCGGACCAATAGAACCGGTGAGGAGAAGGAACTGTTGCTGGGTTGGATAATACCGGACTGTAGCATGTCGCGCACCAGGCACTCAATCTCCGCCTTTTGCACATGAGGGTAGCGGTATGGGCGCACATTGGCCGGTGCGGCATCTGGTAGAATAGGAATGGCATGGTCATGCGATCGGGCACGTGGTAGGCCAGTTGGCTCCGAGAATATGTCGGCATGATCATCTAGTAAGGAACGCACGTCCTCTGGTATGTCGGTCTGTTCAACATCCAACACTGCCCGTTGTTGCAACAAGAGCCCTTGGGGCGCAAACTTGAAGAGCGACCCCACAGCCTGGGCCGTATGCAAGGCACCTGGTTGGGCTCCTTGGAGGCGAACCCGCTGTCCGTGCACCTCGAAATCCATAATAAGGTCCTTAAAGTTCCAGACCACAACTCCGAGGTCCTGCAACCATTGGACCCCTAGGACCACATCCGCCCCCTTCGTGGGTAGTAGAAACAAATCTGTGATGAAGGTGTGCCCTTGGATAGTAAGGGCAGCTTGGGCACAGACCCCTGAACTCCTGAGGTGTTTGCCATCCCCAATAAGCACGTCAAAAGGCTTGGCATCGGACACATAGCAACCCAATCGTTGTGCAACCTTGTCGTTGATAAAATTGTATGTCGATCCACTGTCTATCAATACCGCCACTTCCTGTCGCTTGAGGAGTCCCTGTACCCGCATGGTGCGTGGGGTAAATGTCCCTGAGTAAGCGTGCACGGATATCTCAGGTTGCACGTCAGGGTACTCGGGGGTCATGTCCTTGTGCTGGAAAGAAACATCCTCGTCGACTTCTTCTATGAGTAAACTTCCCCGTACTGCGCACCTGTGCCCGGGAACAAACTTCTCATCGCACCGGTAACGTAGCCCCTTGGCTTGGTGCTCCTCCATCTGCGTGGTTGTGAGTCTCCGAACAGGAGGAACAACAGAGCTAGTCGTCATAGGTCGACTGGAATTTGGAGCAGGTGACGGCAGAGGCCCCAGCGCTGGGCTGGCAGGGGCCCTTGGTGGAAAATTTCCACGTCCCCCTCTTCTTTGTCTGGTCAATTTCTCCTCTTCGATGCTTGCATGGCGCACCACATCTCTCATCGTGTGACAAGGGAAATGCCGCATTTCGTCCGCTATCTCCGGCTTCAAGCCGCGCTTGAAAGTGCCAACCAGTGCTGCAACCGGCCAGTCTGGCAAATGGTTCGCAATCTTCATAAACTCCGAATAGTACGCCCTCACTGTTGTTGTTTACTGGATGATGGAAAGCATCTCATTGAAATCCTAAAATTCGTTCGGCCCAAACTGGATGCACAACTCATCTGAGAACGACGCCCAAGTAGGGAATCGCACCTCCTTCTCAAAGGCCTGGTACCAGACCGAAGCATCCCCATCTAGATGAAAAGCGGCCACTCGCAGTCGTTCGACATCTGAAAAAGTCCCTTGATAAGTGAAGAACTTGTCCGCCTTGTATAGCCACTCCACGGGGTCCTCTTCACCATTGAATCGTGGGAATTGGAGCCGCGCCATCCTGGGTTCTGCGCTGCCCCTCTGGCCTCCACGATAGCCCAGAGACTCTTCCCAATCCGCGTCCAACTCGCACTGGATGTTTCGCAGGTGCGGATTCATTGTGTCATTTCCTCGAACACCTTGAGTGCCTCGCCCCTCAAGGCCAGTTCTGCCCTCGTCAGCGCCTGGATTAAAGGAACCCAGTTGAATTCCTTGTGCGATGGAAGACCCAGCGTGCAAGGCCTGTGGAGAGCCGCCAAACACACCAGACCCCCCTTGTCGAACTGCGCCACCAAAGACTCCCGGTGGTGGCGGTGGAGGAGTGATTGTGGCTGTCTGGCTGGCCAGATTCTGTGCCTGGTTCTGGGACTAGATCGTTTCCAAATTCTGCAGGCGAACCCCAAGCGCACTGATCATGGCGATCAGCACCTCCTCATTGGATTCCGTCGTCGGACGTGGGCTAGTCACCTCTTTCGCCGCCTCAGGTTCCTCCCGGATTTCTGGCATACCCACGGGTTGTTTGCGAGGAGGCATGGTTGCTCTGTGATCGGCACCGCTCTGATACCAATGTTGTGACCGGCAATGGTCACAAGGTATCTCGACGGCAAAAGTGAAAGAAGAAGAAAAAGAATAACTGAAATGGTTTTCTATTGCATAACCTCCCACTGAGGAAGGCGTCCAACATATAAAGGAAGGAGATGGCGCTCCTGCCTAGGGGGCGCCATCTGGCCAAGCTGATGGGCCGCTGATGGGCCACTAATTAGCCTAATTATTCTCACTCAGCCTGTTACCTAACAATTAGCCTAAACGGGTCTGATTACAATAAGATGCATAATCAATCAAAGATCCTAATGACTTAATGCTGACGTGATGGCCTGTTGGGCTGCTGACGGGCCCACACTTGGCCTGGCGTGCGTTCACAACACTGTGCTCTAAGATTGCCCGCCCCTTCTAGTCGGATTCTTAGGACTCAGAAACCCATTGTTATAAAAAACAGAAGAAAGAAAGGAAAACTTATATACCGAATGTGCATTCCAGCATTTTCACCCTGTTGAGCCTTCGCCCAAGACGGCACACAATGAAGAAAATCTGCGTGCTCAGTTGTTCTTTTCTAATTTAAACTTCGATCATGAATATGATGTGCATGATTTGTTTTGAATTCCTCGACACACTTGTGTTTGGTTGGAAGAATGGATGTGGAATAGGAAAATGAGACACCAAGTCCAATCACGGGAATAGAATCTCTACTAACAAATTTTATTTTAGGCTAAAAAACATTATTTGATTTCTCGAAAGAAAATTTGTTGGTGATGGAGAGGTGACAAATACACAAGACAGGTGGATCTCCACCTTTGCTTGCGTTCAGGCAAGACTCTTTTTGTTTTCCACCCGTGAACTTCAATCCCATTGGCACATTTTTTTTTGGCCTGGGAGTCCCATTCATACGCTGATTGGTCAAGTTTCCTCCTAGGTCCAATCAATCGAGGAGACCACTAAAAAACTGCTTTCCGCCATCAACAAGCTGCTTTTGCTTCTTTGGGTGAAAAGCTAGTGACAGATCAAGATGTGAATGGTAAAAAGCCCACATAAAATACACACCTGTTAAGTCCGTAGGTGGCCAGCGGTGGGAGTTCCAGGACCTCTACTTCAAAGCAGCGCTGGCCATCACACCAACACCCAATTAGTTAAGTTTTCCCTTTCTTACTAGCTAGAGCTTTGCAAAAATTTGACAAAACATCTTTAATCTTCTCATTCAGGAGGGCATTGAGTTTTTGAAAAGGTTTGTAATAATTGCATTCAATCACGTCTACCGGACACGCAACAAGATTGTACAAGCTTTGGCTCAATGGGGAAAGCAGGTCCCTGTGCTGAGATGGGTTGGAGAGCTGAGAATTTTACTTCTATATCCTCTCTGTATGATTGTCTTGGTCCTCCCAAAAGGGAGAAATGATTAAGTACGCGGCTCATAGGGGGATAGTCATGATGGCCACAAGGGACCCACAAATTGGAAATCATGTCCATCACCCATTGGTGATGAGCATGACTATTCCCTACGCGCCGGGTACCTAATAATTTCTCAAAGGGAGGATCTATTGCATAAAGAAAACCTTCCCTTGGTATTCTTTAGTACTTATATAACACATGTCAATTGGAAAATAATGCAATGTTGGTAAAGGGGAGAAACTATTCGTTACTCCAGCAGTCCACAAGGGAGTTACTCTTCCTTTATTGGAGCTGTCGATTTCCACACCACACAAGGAGGAAATGGCATTGGAAACCATTTTTTGCTAGAGCACACAGTTCTTCCCCGTTGATCCATTAACAAAGGTGAGTGATCGTTTTAATACTTAAAACTCTTGCAAGTGCACAAGGCAATTATATTCGAGTGAGTATTGAAAGGTGTCGAACTACAGAGATGGATGATTATTTACACTAAAGCAATAATAGAAAGTGAAGAAAGATAAGTTGATAGAATGACTAGGACATAGAATCCATCATTAGGTTGTAATTAAGATCCATATTTTTTTATCAAGACATAAATATGTGCATGAATAGAATGACTCCTAATTAAACCGTTGGAATCACCCAAAATAACAACGATTAACTCATTACGGCATGAACTATCTCAACCCGGTACGACCTATCCACACTACATTATTTCATGGTCATGGATCGTCTAATCAAGCCGAACTCATCACTAGTAATCAACCATCACAATAAATATCATTGGATTAAACTTACTCTTATAGCCTAAACTGAACTATAAGAGAAGTGAATATTAATACTAGGCAAAAGTAATGGTGATCAATCAAAAATTTGCTATTTTATTGAGTGACAATGACATTGATTGAACAATAAAGTTTGCTACTTTATTGAGTCACAATTATGAAACCATATATACACATAGTCTTAATCAAAAGTATGAAAACAAAACTACAACACTAATGGCTTCATCATACCTAAAGCCCAAAAAGCTTACAGCCTGTTTGTGTCATGCCCCAAATTGCCACAACCCCAATATGCGCGGAAGCGATAATCCAATTAAGGTTATAAGGGTAAGAATCTGGGACGGACCGAATACTCGAATCATCACATACCCATTTACATGCTTGGATCATACTGGATCGATAAGACTTAAACCATATCCACGTACATGAGATAGAATAACAAAATGAAGTTTAATTTAATTATTACATTATTCGACAAGTCTCCACAATTAAAAATAAAATGGCACACAGGCCGCAAGTTCAACAATCATCAACATAAATAGTAAATTTAAAGTAACTCGTCTTCTGACTTCAGCGCCCAACATCACCAAAAGTAATAGCCGATCACTTCCGTTCCATCTTAATCCATGCATCAAAGGATGCATGAGTATTCCATAGGAAATACCCAGTAGGATACAAGAAAACCTACAATAAAATAATAATTCAAATGTCAAAAGATTCAAAGATTGAAGACAAGTACAAATAGACTCTGGGTCAGCAATTATGCAGTTCGCTTACCAGGAAACCAATCATCATCTGAGACTCTCAAAGGTCAAGGAAGGATAAAATCAATATTTAAGATTCCAAACTTACAGAGAGTAAGGAGATGTCACAAGAGTATCTGCTCCAATCATCCAAAGGGTTGGAGATAACAATTTCTGCTCTCAGCTCTGTCCACTTCCCCTATGGACATCAATACCAGAACATCCTAGAGGTTCTACAGAGGAACCCGGCCATGCGTCTAGGGATGCTGGCCCCATCGGTGCTTAAGGGCATAATGGGCGGAGATTGCAAACCTTCCGTAATGTCATATAATCTAAAGTGCACGCGATTGCCGTCATCAGCTAAACTACAGAGGTTCAATAAATCTGAGACCACCATGGGTCTAGCTATGGCTCGTGAGCATACTATGATTCCAACTAAGAGTTCTCATAAATGACTCTTAGCGGAGAAACAAATATTTCAACCGATTGACACTGAATACATCTGAGTCATCTCATTAAAAGGCTTGAAACATGACTTTCTAAATTCGACTCTTCGTAGGAGTGTAAGACCAAGTCCGGACATAACTTGAATTGACTCAAAAAGGAGTGTTCAACGTCTTAAAACGATTGAGTCTGGGAACTCAACTGTGACCCGACAAAATGACTCATCAACGAGACACGCCACAAGATTCACCAAAGATCACGCTCTGCCACGTTCACCGTACCTAGCCCTAGAGTTGACAATCCCCGACACTGAAACGATTGAATGACATGCCCATAATAGATCATATCATAGGCATTGAATACAGGTCAAGCAATGAGGCCTCTTGAACAAAGGATCGTTCAAGATAAGAGACACAAAGGACGATTAATTACGGACAGATGCTCTCAGCTCTAAGACTCAAAAGTAAACTTTTATAATTACTGTTACAAAGGTCCTAGAGGTCTTATCACATTTAATTAGTGTTTTAAATGCTGTCTTAATCTCTAATTTATAGTAATATTATGGTTTAGGGTTTTTAGAACCAAAAATAGTATTCTGTCCCAAATAGAATAGTCCACTTCAAACGTTTTTCACTTCTTGTACAGATGAATCAACCTCTGAAATTTTTATTATAAGTAGTCCTGGGAGTCTAGTTTACAACCTGATAGACGGCATAATTTTTAGATTTTTTTACAATTAGTTATCATTTTCTGATTAGGGTTCGCTGGTGCAAGACTAGTCCTGGCCGAGAACATGTATCTTAATCCATGTTAATTAATTGATGATATATACTTAATTAACTTATTATTATCTCCTACTGACATTATTAGATTAATCCTTATATCATTTACAGAGCCTAAGTGGCTCTGATATTTCGCATTTTCATTCATTTTCCAAGGTGATTTAACTACCCGATTAGTTAAGGCTTATTCCACATACATTAGGCATATGTTACCCCAATTGAGACAAGTAAACCCAGACACTGAAACGGTCATTCATGCTAGACCCTGACTCCAAGACCATAACTTTTCAATATCAGAGACTTAGATATGTACTTTGTTCATATTTTAAAGATGTATAGCAAAGGATCACTCCGATTAGAGTTTACTTTAGGCAATCGGTTACGTTTACAACCAACATGATGTACAACCATCAAGGAAAAGGGACAACAAATTCTGGACAGACATCAATTATAATTCACAGAGCATAAAGGACATATCTTTTCATGTCGAGTGAAGTGGGGATGTCATCTAGGCATAGGACGAGAAAAATTGAAACATACGTATGGTCAAATACGGTAGATCATGCAAACCGAAGCATATAACTTTCATCGCATTAACAACAATATTAAGACATGTAAATAGAACATGTTGTAGGCTATAAAATCAGCAACATCATATACTCATGATCATACAAAAATCAGAGAAAATAAATTGTGGTAAAAGATTATCCTACCTTGTGGAAACCGATACCTAATGCTCGTAAATCGGTTTCTACTCGATCTTGAGAGCCTTCTTCTTCGCGAAAGCACCACGAAAACTACCAACGGACACACCACCACCTTGGACAAAGAGAGGAGGAGGCTGGCTGCTCTGCCCTCTTGCTGGCACGTCTCCCAAAGCTCACCAAAAAGGGTGCCGGTCCCTCTTATGGAGGGTTTAAATAGAAAAAGCTTAAATCTCTAGGACAAACCTCCACCGTTGATCAAACTCTCATCCAAGGGCCACGATCTACAAGAATAAGGGTGAATCTCTAAGTTAGGGACGTGATCAATCCATCCCAACAGTTACACACCTTGGTTGGTAAGTATCTTTGACCAAATCACTTAGTTACCAAACTGATTTCAAGTAATTATCCTAATTGAAGACATTTATCCCAATTTATTTCCTTAACATATGGCATCCTTCATTCATATGGAAAGGGCCATAATCTCATCCTAATCACGTTCACAATCTCAAAAAAAAAAATCTAATTCTTTGCCATAACTAATTCTCCATTTAAGTAGACTGTCAATTAGCTATTAATTAGGATTTTCAAATTTGAAATACTTACCAAGATTTAAATCCATTGATTAGGGCTAATTAGGTAAGACACATCCTCCAAAGATCCCCCAAAATCAGCCCAAGAGGTTCCCAAACGGATTTGCCTCGAAAATCGCAAAATTAGCGGCGATCGATCAGTCTGTATATGCGATCGATCGTCCGGCGATCGATACGATACAATCGCGATCGATCGTCTCCCGATCGATCTATCATAAACACGATCAATCAGTCTGGCGGAAAAAAAATTAAATTTTTAAATTAAATTATAATGAGTTTTCAAGAACTCAAAATTACTCCCTTTGAGTAATAAAATTCCACTTTATTAATATAAAATTTAGGGTTGCTACAGTTTGGGTGCGCTTTTGCCCCGATTTTTTGTTTTGTTTCTGAAACCGGGGACAGGGATGAGGCTGCTAACCTGTTTGGCTGAGGTTTTCCAATATTAAATCAGGGTTAGGTTGCCTTCGTTAAACTTTTCCAAGTTTAAAACACTCCCGGAGCTGTTTTGAGACAGAAAACGTCAAGCGTTGGGTTGGATGCGTAGAAAGCAAGGACCTGTCTTTCCCCCGCAGCTCTCAGGCTTCTCCATTCCCGGCACTTCCAAATTCCATCGGCGCCGGCGTCTTTTCTGACCACTTGCCCTCCCTTCTCTTTCTCCATTGTCCCTCTCTCTCTTTCTCGCCCACTCTCTCCCCAAATGCTGTCGGCCGGCGCTGCCCGGATTGCCATAGCCCCCTTCTCTTTCTTCTCCCGTTCAGCCTTTCCTAGACTGCCATCGTTTTCCCACCATCTCTTCGTCTCGCGTATCTTTCAACATGGTCCCCATACTGTTTCCAAAGGAGACTGCCTCATTGTGTCGGCGCTTTCTTCCCCGCCAATCGCTCATCTCGTCTGTAGCTACGAGGTAACTTCTGATTTTCTATATTTCTTCTCTAATCGGGTATGTATATATACGAGTTTTTACTTACCTTCTTTGTCTGTATGGGCGACAAATAGCTTAAATGAAGAGTTGTTTTTTTGTTGGTTTTAGATTCTCATTGTGGATGAGTATGCTATTACTGATTGAGTGGTGCTTTGAATAAGTCCGAAGATTTTTGGTTAAAACACTATGCATTATTGGTTAAAGATCTGATTTTTAGTTGTGCGTGCTTGATCTTATGACGTACTCTAAAGTAATGTTGTGTGCTCCATTGATAGAAGCAATCAGATGAGTTTTGCGTACCTTGTCCCCCGTGCTATAAAACTTGTCCCCGTATACTCTAAGATCTGATTTTGAGAAAATTCTTTTCTTTCTGGTTTCTTTTGGGCAGAGAATATCCTTTTGTCTGCAGAACATTTCAAGTCTTCCATCATAAGGAGTCTTAAATTCTTGTGTTTATTTACAAAATTATGCATCTTGCTCTTTCATTATAGATGTCGAATTGTGGATTTAAAGGGGCAAATGAAAGGTCGGAGTGGAATCAAACACGTGTAGCCTTTTTTACCAAATTACTGGTTGACTAAGACCGCATTGGTAAAAGGGCATCTGCTGGATGGAAACCCGAGGCATGGGCTGTGATAGTGACTGAATTTAACAAGAAGTTTAACTTGAGTATCACCTCAAGGCAACTAAAAGCTCGAGTACAAGTCATGAAGGCAAATTATGGTGTTATAAAAAAATATTTAACCAAAGTGGATTTGGTTTTGATCCAAATCAGAATACATTTAAGGCAGATGATGAAGTGTGGGATGCCTACATAGAGGTGAATAATTATTAGTTTCAATTGTATATTATGGAAATACAATGAGACTTACACATAGAACATTTGTATAACAGAAAAACCCAGATGCAAAAGCATGGAGAGGAGTGACAATTCCACTCTATAATGAGTGGTATGAAATCTTTGAGGGTATGACTACTTTTGATATAGCTCCTTCAGCTTCAACATATCTTTGACATTCTTATAACCTTTCATATGTCTCCCTCCTATAGGTTGTAAAACTGATGAGATATATCTTTGACATTCTTATGACCTTTCATATGACTCCTTCCTATAGGTTGTAAAACTGATGGGAGCAGGCAACAAAGTAGTCTTCCTCCACCAACATCAACTAATAAAATTGATGATGCATCTGCTATGCCATCTCCTTGTGCATATGTGGATCTCACACAAGATTTTAGTGGTATTAATGTTACCAACACTTGTAGCCTTGATACTAATGTTGCCAACATTAAAGTTGGTAGCAAATGAGACATTTCAGCAATGTCTGATAAGGCTAAAAAGAAAAAAGTGAAGGTTGCACCAAAGACATCCTTTGCAAATGCACTACTTATCGTGGTTGAGGAATGTAAAAAGGCTCCAGTTCCTTATTCTGGCTCGATGATTGAACAATGCATAAAGATAATTATGAGTATGAGAGAATTGTCTCTAGAAGAGAAGGCATGCGCTATTGACATTGTAAGGCTCAACCATGCTTATACCGTGTTCATCCACTTGGATGAAGATACACGTGTGATGTGGCTAAAAATGCACTTACAAAAATAGTGGCATGGGCTACGGCAAAATTAGTTTTTTTTTGAACCAATAGTGTGTCATTTTTTGGGGGCTAAAGGGCATATATACTAGAAGATGATGTTTGTTTTTGTGTTTTATATTTTGGGGGCTAAAGGGCATATATAGTGAAAGATGATGTATGATACGTGTATCATTTTTTGGGGGTTGAAGGGCATATATGGTGTAAAGATGATGTATGTTTTCTTGGATTTAGAAGATGGATAAAGTACTTTTGTTATGACTATGTTTCATGGTGGATGGTGTGTATTGTTTTATGGAAATTGATGATGGATGGTTTATCGATTCTATAGGTTATATATGTATGTATTACTACTATGAAAATTGTTGGCTATGTTCTTCCTCTCATTACAAAACTTTAATTATTCAGTTTCTTTAAAATGTTGAGTTTACTGCTAAACAGGTTTGTCATCGTTTTTTAAAATTAGTGCATTTCTACCAAACAGGTCAGCACTCGGAATGTAACAATTTCAAATTTTGGGACAAAAAAATTTTTGCTCAAGATCTTGGGGACAAAAACATTTCAAATTAGAAAACGCTCCCAAACGGGCTATTAACCATTCATGATTGAAATCACAAAGGATGAAGTTTGGATTTCTATGTAGGCCTCCATGGAATCTCTTTGTTTTTCTCATCTCTTTTCTCCTTGAAAACCTTGGCCAAGAACCCCCCAAATTCATGTTCAAAGTGTCTTTAAATAAGGCATCCAAAATGACCTTATCTGCCCTCAAAGCCCTAGCAAAAAATATGGGCAAAAATGGTCAAACTGGGATATAATCAAACGTGTAATTACCAAAGTGACCGGACATTCGCTAGAACAAGGAAAAACTATTATGATATGACTGGACTTCTACTTTTACATTTCCTGCATCGCGCAACAAATTTGCAATGGCCATAACTTTTTGTCCAGATTATGATTTATGAACCATCGATGTTGTTGGAAACTAACTTTTTAAACTTTAATATGCAACTAGAATTATCAAAATCCAACATATGTGGACGGAGTTATGAATCTTCTACCATTGTTGTTATATTTTTCGTTATGTGTAACTTAAGCTTATTTCTCACTTTGTAAACTAAATTGAAGAGTAACCATTCTTTACCTACAAAAACTACAAATTCTATTAGTAAACATTAAAATAACTTACTTAAATACATAATAAACATATGATTTAAAGCTAAAATGTGTATACTTTCATCGCTTGTCATTGAGCATAGAGCACCTAGCTCCCTTATTAAAGAAACTCAACAGCATCATCCCATTTGACTCACTTGACCCCAAGAGCTAACTCGAGAGAAAGTAGGCTGGTGTGCAACTTTTGTGGGCTGGCCTGCAAGCCCAGCCCAACCCGACCCGTAAAACTACGGGTATGGGCTAGAATGTTAAGGCATAGGGTCGGGCCAGGCCGCAAAATTTTAAGCCCGCTAAACTTAGGGTCGGGTAAGGGCCCAAATAAAAAAAACTGCTTAACCCCACAAACTTGTAGGCCTAGCACTAACACCTCATAGAGTCACAGTAAGCCTGTAGGCCGAGTGCTTAAGTTTATATTGAATTATTGTTGTAGGTTGTTTTTGTACCACTTTCAGATTCAGAAGAGACTTCAGAAGTGGAGTCCTATACTGGAAATGGATGAGGCGGTCTTGCAACTTTTACAACATTATTTTTTGACAATGGGCAAAGCAAACATCTTTTTCAGAAAAAGGTACTTTCTCATTTAAAAAAACTATGGGACATAGCATTTCCAATATTGTATTGGTAATTTGTAGTCAAACTATTGTACAGAGTGTACATTTTCCAGTAGAATAGAGAATGAAGGGGTTGTTCAACTATGATTGGTTGTGGACATTCGTATTCTTTGCTTGTTGTAGATGTAAAAGAGTTGGAAGTAATCCATTTCAGTTTGTAGCTATGTATATCTATAAAAAGTTGGTACTTGCGTTTGTAGCTGACATTTTTTCTACTTTCTTTTGATTGGTGAAATCATTTGTTGTCAGAGATAGAACATCAATGTTGAATAACAAGTTCCAGATGCAAAAAAACTAAACAATATTCTCATTTAACAATGAATTAAATTAAAATTTCAAACATGCTCTTGAAAGATTAGTGACGCTGTCCTTTTTGCAAATTGAAAGGTTTCTTGATATGCTAATTGAAAGGCATGAAAGCCTGCAGCCTGACCCGAAGCCTACTTAGGGATAGAGCTGGGCTGGATTTTTAGAATTGTCTTAGGGCTAGGGTTAGGCTAGGGCTGAGGTTCTAGCTGTTAGGGCTTGGGTAGGGCCAACCTCTGGCCCGCAATAGCCCAACCCGCTTGCACCCCTAAAAGTAGGTAGTGGAACTCAGTCAGTCGATGTCATGTAGCTGTGGAAAAACTCTTGGGTACAACGGCCTAACCACGTCACTTTATTGCTAGGGCACCAGGGAGTCATCGATCTCGACGGTGCACCTGCTTTGTTAGCATGCTCCAACTGTTTAGAGTGCACACATAAGGCGTGTGCTCCAGGATCGACGGCTCTGGAGTAGTGTTCCAAGTACAACCAGTGATTTTTCGTGGCTGTGGGTCAGAGCTCCCATTACCAACCGGAATCAGGCGCACATTTTGGCTCGACTCGGTCACGGACAGGCCTTGTGAGGTCCTCACTGACGATCTGAACCCAGATGTCCAAAGAGCCGCATCGGTTGCCACAGCAGCATTATCTGCAGCAGCCTCTTCCCGCGCTCTCTTGGTCTGCCCGTCGTCTCTAATGGCGGGAGCAGCCACAGCTTTAGTAGGCATCTCCACTCTCACCACTCTTCACTCCTGTCAAGCAGCACCTTCTTCTCATTTAAAGCTTCCACCCCACATCCTCCAAGCTAAGCAGGTTTTCAGATATCGTAGACCAACTTGCTGCTCTGGTCATGGAAAGGTTTTTCGGATTTTCTCTGCTCTTCTTTCTATTGGTGCTTCTTGAGTACGAAAAGATCCATACCGCTGGTTCTCTGAAGCGAATTCTATTTTTTAGATTAATGGGGTTGTGGCGGAAGAGGCTTCCGACGAGTTGGACGACGAGGAAGAAGAGGAGGATCAGGATCAGGAAACAAGCGTGGATTTGCTCATTAGATTTGTGCAGAGCGTGGTGAGGGGTGTGTCTAAGCGGGCGAAGAAGGGTTTAGTTTCTGTATTGCCTCCGGAAATTCCACCCCAATTGGTATTGTCTTGTTTCTCACTCCATCTCTCACAAAGCTGCCATAATTGTTCTCCGTTATTCATTCTGATGCAATCCATTGATGAGACTCGATTGAGACTTAGAAATTTTTTATACAGAATCATTTTCTTTTGCCAAAAAGTCGCAGTTGATTATTTGAATATTGGAAGTGACGGCATTGCGAGGACTTAGTGCCTAGTCCTGCTATTGGGTGTTCTATTTTGGACATCACTATGCTTTTTCAACAAGTCTAAAGTGGGAATAGGTCCATAAAAAAATATTTGAAGTTGCCAAAAAAAAGATGATTTAGTGTACTAAGCATGATAATTCCTTTCCTTTTTTTTTTTTTTGTTTTACTCCATCATGAGTATTATTGGCCATGTACAGGTTTTGAACGTCTGCCCGACTGCCCCTATAGTTTATGATCTTCAAAAAGCGTTGTTTTTGTATTCTTCATGACTGCAACTGATTTCTTCCGTTCTCACTTCAAAATCAGGTCAAATTTGCAGTTGACGGAGTTCTTCTTTTGGCTGTGCTCTCCATAGCGAAAGCACTTCTGGAGGTACCATATCAAATTTATATCTTTTGGTATTTTTCAAAACATGCTACCATGCTATTATGGACATCTTCTCTAACAGCGTTGGAATAACGAGTAAAATCCAGTCGGTTAATAGATCTTTTGATGATCTTCTCGCAATCAAATGAATGCTAAATGTACAGAGCTAAACTGTGATTAGAACTCTTAAGATACCAGGAGATAGCAAAGCAATGAGTTAGGCCAATAAAACTCATGATGCCACCTCAAATGAAAATAACTGTTGTCAACTTAAATCAATCACTTTTATGAACTAACACATTTGATATTATAGGTGGCTTGCAACCTTGGAGGAACGGTGCTTTTTGTAATCTTATTTTTACGCCTGATATGGTCAACGATTTCACATTTCCAGTCAGCTGAAACCGGTGGCAATTATGAGGGAATTCCCAACACAATGTAGCCCTCCGCAAGATATCCACAGCTGACATTGTGAAAGAGTGCAAATTCATCTGTAAAAATTGTTGATTAGAGGCCTTCACATATACGAAATTAGTTGGTCTTGAGTGGATTGGAAGGCATAATTTTTACTCCCTGGTTCGACCGGAGCAGAAACTGAACGAAGTGGTATTCCACTAAATCGAATAGTGTTATATTATAATGCATATAGCGCGCATTATTTTTCTGATCCTTGCAATCTTGTGCACTAATCATCTGTTGAATCGACTGCTATAGATGAATGATCAGCTTCGCACTTACTCCCACTTTCTCCCTAGCAAATATTAGTTTGTAGCCATAATCTTGTTCTGGCTTGTAGGTTTGAGGAGGAGATACCTACCTAATTTTCCTCAAACAAAAGAAAGAGATGCCTAACCACTCAGTTCATAATTTTGCACTAGAAAATGCAACATCAATTCAGCTTGAATCAGCCTTAATTAACAATTGACTCCACATATTTTGCTTAAATGTGGCCTCTCATATTTATGAAAAGGTTACCAATCAAAATACTGGGTTAATTAAGGGTGTGTTTGGTTGTTAAAAAGAAATCAGTCTGATTTTTTTTCAGGGTGAAAATTATCACATTGATTTTGTGAAAGATGAAATATGTTTGGGAACTGAATATAAATCACACTGATTTGTGTTTGGAAAGGAATATTCGTGCAAACGGCTATTGTGTAATCAATTGCACGATAGGATGGACTCCTGATAGCTTTTTAATTAGACAAACTTCAATGATACGTTTCTTACTTATTTCTATACCATTTTGGCCAATTTTTTTTATTCTTCTTCATTTTTAGTATTCTTTCTTATAATGATGATATCATAAAGATGTTGAGTCGCCACGTACTATTTATCGTGGATTTTGTGGGATTTTTTTATAGAATATCAAAGTCATTAGGATATCATAATGATTAAAAAGAGCATCAAAATAAGAAAAAAAAAAGCCAAAAATGGACTAAAAATGAGGGAGATATGAACCGTTGAAGTTTGTCCTATTTTAATGGAAGATTACACGATACATTGTGCTATCGTGTAATCCAACACACGATAGCCTAGTTATTATGTGTTGGATTAAACGATAACTTTTTTAATGGGACAAACTTCAACGATGCGTTTGTTACTCATTTTTTATCCATTTTGACCTATTTTTTTATTCTTTCTCATTTTTAGTGTCCTTTCATATAATGATGATATCGTAAAGATGTTGAGTCATCACGTCCTATTTATCGTAGATTTTATGATATTTTTTTTATAGAATATCAAAATTATTAGGATATCATGGTGATTAGAAAAAACATAAAAATAAGTCTGCCTGATTCAATTCACGTTTTTAAGGATGAATGGTGAAAATTTTTACCAATCACCGTCACTGACCACTTTCAGTGTTTTCACTAACCAAACGTTTTCAGGCTTGATAGTATTTTTTCATACCTAAAAGGTGATTTTTTTCAGCTTCCAACATTCACTTAAGGGACTGTTTTGGATTTTTCACGATCTAAACTGCCCCTAAGGGGCCGTTTGGGGCGTGATTAAAAGCAAAACATCCAGATGGAATGTTTTGCTATACTGTAGCATCTGGATATTTTATATATCCAGCTGAAACACCTCAGGACGTGTTTCAGCTGGATGTAAAAATCCACCTGGATGCTACAGTAGATATCCAGAATCCAGTCTGGATGTTTTGCAATATTCACGCCCCAAACGGCCCCTAAGTAGCGATACTATCCCAGACCTCTGCTTCTAATTGTGGCTTGCCCAAATCACCAATGCTTGGCAGGTTAGCTGAAAAGGTTACTAACATTGACAGCTATAAAGACCGCTGGATGCATTTGAAGATGATGATAAATTCTAATGGTGATGATAATGACGATGATGATAAATTCTAGTTTAAACTCTTTTGCCAAAAACAAAAATCTACGTCTCCCCTTCCACATCAATAGTCCAAATTTGGTTCCTCAAAATAACCAAATAACCAAAAAAGGACTCCTCCATGAGTCCACCACCCAATCAATCCCTGTTTGCATTTGAAGAAACACAGTTCCATCATTACAATAAATTAAAATGCAGACGGGCTTCATTGGACGAGGGAGTATTGGTTCACCAGTGACATGATGAACCAGCCACCGATCAGGTTAATAGCCGGTCTAAGTTTTTTTTTAAAAACACTGGTCCAGGCTCCGGACAAATCCCTGAAATTACAATAATACCCTGGCCGTGAGAAGCGTTTGGCTTCGCGTAGCCTTCCCGTTGATTTCTTCACGTGAATTGCCCCCCGGAATTCAGCGAATCCAGCCACCACCTTCCCCGGCTGGCCTGCCCGTCCTTCGTAGATCGGACGCCGTCGTCGATGTTCCACTTCGGCCAGTCTTTTCCGAGGGCACACTGACGCTATGCCGGCGAACGCCCCGGCGGATCTTCTGGCGGTCATTGGCGGCCACAGGACATCGAAGAAGGTGGCGTTCGCCGCCGGCTTGTTGCTGGCAGATGCCCTTCTCGTCGCCCTGATCATCGCCTTTGTCCCATGTAAGATACTGCCGTCCTCATCATCTCTGTTGACGATTTTGCATCCAAAGGTGTCGTCTTTGACGAGTTTTGTTGTTGGGTCTGTGAATTGCAGACACGAAAATAGACTGGGATGCGTACATGTCGCAGGTACGGTGCCCTATTCCTCGGTTCTTGCTTTACTGCTTGGCAGTGATGTCTTGTTAGGAGGTTTTAAATGTGGTTTATAAGGATGGCAGGTGAATGGGTTCCTTGGAGGAGAAAGGGATTATGCGAATTTGGAGGGAGACACAGGACCTCTGGTGTATCCAGCGGGGTTTCTCTATGTCTACTCAGTTGTGAAATTCGTTACCGGAGGACTAGTATATCCAGCTCAGGTGATTTGGTGGAGTGTTTTGATAACGTGTTAGTTTGCATGGTTACTTGTATGCTTTATAGCAAGTTAGAATGGAATTTGAGTTTGTTAATATGAATTTTTGTTCAGAAGTAGTGAAAAATTATCTTATGATAGGTTTTACGTTGCTCAATGTTTTCCGTGGAAGATTGTTTGTTTTGCTTTATGGTTTCTTCAGAACTAATTTAGTTATAGCCAGAGAATCAACTGTCTGGTAATTTAGAGATTGTCCGACTGTTACCTGTTCCTACTCCAATTTTAAGAAAAAAAACGTATCCCCAGTCCTTACATGGTTTTTTATGATCATTTGGTTAGCACTTGGGATTTTTATCACTGAAGCCAGATACACTTTCAGCTCAAATGAAATTAGAGATTTGTTTTGACATTTCTTTCATGGTTCTTTCCAATCATCTCCTCTTGGAATTGAAAGGAGACAACCATCCAGCATGTTATATGTTCCACTTGCAACTCACTAGATGTGGAAATTAGAGAGGAAACGTTTGGAGATGTTTTACATTGTTTGATAAATAACAATGTTGATGGCATGGCTTGGAAAATGGCTTGTCGTAATTCAGGGCTTGTTAATCTCTGCGGGAACAGGGGGTAGGTTATTGTCGAATGCAACAAATTGAATATGCCTTAGTTGGCTCTTCAATTTTATCCATGTTAGTTCTTTCAATTATCATGTTCTTCTATTTACGTTCTCCCACATCTGCAGATTCTTTTTGGCATTCTTTATCTCGTAAATCTGGGGATTGTCTTCTTCGTCTACATAAAGACCAATGCGGTATGTTACACAGTATCAAGCTGACTTATGTTGTGATTTGTGACTAAAGTGGATTGTGTAAATTGCTTGTTTACAATGAGTATATGGCCTATATTATTGTATTCAGCATGCAGAAAGGTCCTACTTTATGTGTTTTTAAGTTGAGGGATCTCATTAAATCCCATAAATTTCCAGTAGTGTTGTATGCCATTCTTCTAGCCTCACCTTTACTTGAGATATGCTGTTTTTATCTCATAATAGGAAATGTACCAGATTAAAATTTCACCTTTGCTAAACTTAACTTCATTCTCAAAATTATAAGCTTATTTGGTCGCTTTGATTGGCTAAATATAATGGAAAGTTTTTAGAGCCTCTATTCCTAATGTGCCAAGCTTGTGCTCTTAGTGTTTTCGTTGTTGTTTCCGTTTTTTGCCGTTTTGATAATTTTTGTTGTTTCTTAAGTATATACTGTTTTAAGCTTTTAATCTACTCCAATATTTTATCTTCGACATATATTGGTTCTTTGCTGCTAATCATAGGATGAGCAAAGAACGATAGTTGCATCAAGATGAACATCTGACAAAAAGCCTTGCTTCTGTGTTATAGATGGCTTTGTGTTGATTACATATTCTTGTAAGGTTTAACAAGTTTTCCTGGATCACTATGGAAAACCTTGCAGCTTCCCTGGTGGGCACTTTGTCTGCTCTGTTTGTCAAAAAGAGTGCACTCCATCTTTGTCCTTCGTCTCTTTAACGACTGTTTTGCAATGACCCTGCTACATGCATCTCTGGCATTCCTTCTTTGTCAAAAATGGCATGTTGCGTTGGTCGTTTTTAGGTGGGTAGTATAACTTACCTTTTTAAATTGAATCTTCACTTTTTAATTTGATGTTCATTTTCTTTCTCCGATTTTCCTTATTTCTACATCCAGCACTGCCGTATCCATCAAGATGAATGTGCTGCTATATGCACCTCCGCTGTTAATTTTACTCTTGAAGGTACATCCTTTTCTTTTTTATACTCTCAGACTCTATATAGCATACAATAAATTGCACCTTGTCTGTTAGTTTTAGATTCTAATATGGGTAAGCTAGGTTCTAGAATATCTTTTTGACAGGTAATTTATGATTCCTAGAGACATTGTATCTTGAATTATAAAAGATGTGAATATTTGGACCTTTGGCTTTCTTCTGTGATGGATCCGGGCTGCTTAAATCGAATTCATGCTTGCATAAATTAAGTATTATTTGCATTCGAAGCATACTTAAAATTAGTGTAGTTGACTCTTGTACACCAGTAATCTATCATGTTGTACACCGTATGCTAACATGTAATGTTTAATATAGGGCATGAATTTCAAGGGAATGGTATCTGCCTTATTATGTGCGGCTATGGTTCAGGTTTGTCTTTCAACAGTATTTGAAGTATTCAATTGGTATTAGCAAAAAAGTAAATTTGAAGTTTATGTTTTTCTTTTTGTATATAGACTATTATACAGTTAGAGTTTACATTTATGTGATTAGAATGTTATTGTTTGCAGATTACACATTACTTCTTTTATTGCTTATTGCAGATTTTCTTGGGACTACCTTTTTTACTGTCAAATCCAACCGGTTATATATCACGAGCATTTAATCTTGGGCGTGTCTTTATCCACTTCTGGTGCTTTTCTGACTTGCTAATTATGCGTACTTTGTCAAAATGAATGTTATGCACGATCTGTACAAGTTTGTGAAACAAAGGCAACTTGAAACTAATTCGCATGCAGTTGGAAATTTCTGAACTGGATTGACCAATTGACATTTCGTTTATGAATTTATTTTAAATCTGCTCCCATCAAACGGTCTTTGTTTGCTTATGTTTCTACCCTGATATATCAGTTTTTCTTCAGCATCTGTAATCTCGTCAAGCCAATTCCATTTAATTGGGAAAATGAATATGATGATGCTCACATCTGTAAAATTTTGAGAAATGCTTCTACCCTCTGATGGTGAAGCATATGCCTTTGATTTTCTGAAAGACAAATTATTGTAGATATATTAATAGTTGATGTGTAGTTTGGTAAATGATTTATAATTGCTTTGCTTATTCCTTGAAAATGAGAGCAATGTTGTTTGAATATGCTTGTCTTTTATGCTTGGATAAATATCCTCTTCTTCTGGTGGAAATTTTTTGTATTTTCTAAAAATAGATTTCTCTTATACTCTAAAACAGACTTTTTTATGAGGCAGCCGGTAATAGAGGGAGTTGTGGGTAAAATTGACTTTGGCTTTCTGATTTCAGGTCGGTAAACTTCAAGTTTGTTCCTGAGAGAATATTCGTGTCAAAGGAATTCGCAATCACTCTGCTTGTTATCCATCTTTTGCTTCTGATGGCCTTTGCCCATAATAAGTGGTGCAAGTGAGTTTCTGAGTGCTGTAAATCTCTTCGTTTGTTGGTTTAAGCATTAGGAGAATATTGTTAAATAATTAAAAAAAATTGTGTGATTTTTCTGGAGTACTCTGATACTGTAACAAGTAGATTATTTCTTGGAATGCTTATGCTTGTAGGTGGTTGTAGGCATGAAGGCGGAGTTCTTTGTTTCCTCTCTTCCCGATTTAGAGGCAAGAAGATGACGAATCCACGGTCAAGATTTCTTAAAACATGCCACTTCCTAGGTTACAATGCCAGGATTCTGGAAAATGATCGTAAGTTTGAGTAATTTCTGGTTTAGGTTTCACGTGGCAAAAGATGTCAACTTGTCTTCTTCTTTTTGTTGTAGTATTGATTTTGCAATAATTGTTGTTTCTTCTTTTTCGTTGATTATTTTGTTATTAATTTAGATGTTGCAACATTGATGTTCGTGGGAAATTTCATTGGTATAGTATGTGCTCGATCTCTGCATTACCAGTTCTATTCTTGGTAAGCTTTCTGAAGCTTGAGATGTGTTTTTCAAGTTATTCTGTCATAGAATTTCTTTTGTTCACTTCCATTTTCATCTTATAGGCATGGTTAACAAGGAATTTTACTTTTTGTTAATTAGAATCTAAATCTTGAAAATAAAGCTACTCTGCATTCTGTTTACAGGTACTTCTACAGTCTGCCATTTCTTTTGTGGAAAACACCTTATTCCACACCTCTAAGGTGTGATTTTACAGGCTCAGTTGTTTAACATTGCCATGTTTTCTATGACATTTATCTAGCAAATGTATAGCTCAATGGCCCTTCTGCTGATGTCTTATTTTGTGGGTGGCAGACTTATTTTGTTTGGAGCAGTGGAGTTCTGCTGGAACATCTACCCCTCAAGCTTGTACTCGTCAGCCTTATTGTTTTGCATCCACCTAATTATACTACGGGGACTTTGGGTTTCTCCCTCTGAGTACCCATACTTGGGCAATAATTCGAACAATGCAAAAAAACAATAATCATGAGCTTATTTTTGTTATGAGCAAATTCAGCTGGATGCATTTTTACCTTAAACGAGGGGTGTCCTAGGACCTGGCTAGTAGGGGCAGGGAACTGGCTTCTTAGAGGACCATATCCTTCCCCCACCCATTATACACCGGCTAATCAGGATATAATTAGGGGTGGATAGCCAAAGGATGGGGGGGGGGGGGAGTTGTTCAGGATCTCTGCTTCAGAAAATGATGCGTGCTTTAATCATTAATTTGCCTTAGTAGTTTACAAATTGGAAGATGTTTGCTTTCTAGAACACACAAGCGCCAGCTTGGTAATGCATGTCTTTTTTGAGGAATTGCTCACATGTCGGAAACCTCTAATTTGTAGAAAATTAATTGGTAAATGAGGTTTTCTTCTCAGCATCGTCCCTTGTCCAATTCGTAGTTGTTTCAGATATTTGTTGTGGCCATCATCTCTTTGCTAGTGGTGATTGGTGGCCATAGGATTGCAATGTAAGCTCATCTCCAATGGAATACTCAAATCTAGAGTACTTAAATTCAGATTTGAGTACCTACATACTAATGTGGCAATTTGAGTACTCAAAAGTTTGAGTTCTCCCTCCAACTGAATAGCCAATTTTTGGACTTCGCAACATTTTCTCTCTCCAATCAAACACTCGAGCCTGTTTTGGGGAATTTATTAAATAATATTTAATAAAATAGATATTTATCGACCAGGAAAGAAGAAAATTTAATTTTCAATCCGGCCATCTGACATGCTACATTGGCTCTGAATTTGTGGTTTTTTTTTGCTCTCTAAACCAAAAGGTGTCACTTAAAGAACGCCTTTGAAAGTATTGTTTGGAATGATAGATCTGTGTACCTTTACAACGCAACTAAACTTTACCTTGTTATAAATTTTTCTTACTGCTACTGTGTTAAGGATGATAGATCTGTGTACCTTTGCAAAGATGATAATAAACCCGTTAGAAGACGTTGATGATCGAATCAAGCGAAATACTTTGTCCTTAAGATAGAATGCGCCCTCCCTACGGTGCTTAGCACTCGTGGGCATCTACCTCCCAGGATAAGACGATCAACCACGTACTGTAGGAGCACTCCAAATAGTACACGCAGCGAACCACAGATGTGTAATGCTTTCACAGAAGAGAGGAGAAAGGAGGAAGATGAAGTACAGTCAAAACCGTATAGAAAACCCGTTTTTTCAAGCTTTATAGAAATCTTGTTAAAGCCTGTTGAAAATACACCGTTTCCCGTTAAAGCCCGTTGAAACCCTTTCCCGTTAAACGGACGCGTCTGTCTGTTAACGGTCATAAGAATAAACCAGTTTTGGTTGAACCAAAACAAATTAGAAAACCAAACTAATTGAATTTGTCCCAAAATAATATTATCTTGTTGACCCAACCCAACCCTACCCGGCTGGCTGGCCGCGTGTGGAACCGAACCGAGCCGGCCGGCCGGATGGACGGAGGCGGCGGCGGCGCGTGCGTGTGGGTTAGGCTACCTAGGTACATGGGTCCAACATCTCTCCCCCCCACAAAAGTAGGGTGGCCCTTGGGCTTAACTTCAAAGGCCTAACTTTGACCTTATATACCATCCACAACACCTCCTTGGTGTGGATGTGGGACTATTCATCCTTCACCCAATTCACTCATTCATATCAATAGTAAGTGGGTTTTAATATGGGTTATTATACCCACTTCTAACAATCCCCCACATGAATGAGAATTGGCTGGATAACTATGCGAAACAATGCAGAAAACTTGTGAGAGCAAATATTGAGAAGATCATACATGGGGGAAAGATAGCTTTCGGCTTTGAACCTTCCTTTGTGAAGACTATCGGGTTTACTGGCTAATCAGTGAACGTGATGTCTTGAACTGTTCAGCCGTTTGTGTAAACCAAGACAATAGAAGTCACACAATCACTTCTTAGACACATTGTGGTTCTTATAACTTTGTTCATTTTGGCCCCGAACAAACCTAGTTTTCATGAGTGCTCTAGAAGATTTAGCCTTAAAATCCTCATAAAAGTGGCCCCCTCATACTCATATAGGTGATTCTCATTAAGAGCATCCTGCAATACCCCACTCGAACTAAGTCAAGCTATGAGAACTATTAAAAGCAAAGCTTATCCTGATTCATTCAGCAAGCATCACTATTTCATCATAGGAATGGGAACGAGATTTTATCTCCATAGTGATTCCCCTTGAATCCCCACAATTCGGTTGTCCCTTTTGAACCTAGATCTTGGGATCTCCAGTCAACTAGGTTGGGTTGTCATTATAGTGATTCTTAATGTATAGGCTTCAAGCCCATTCTCCTCGATGAATTGCTTACTTGTTCTTTGGTCAAACCCTTTGTAAGCGGATCCGCAATATTTTCTTTTGACCGAACATACTTAATGGAAATTATTCTACTAGTGAGCAATTGTTTTATGGTATTATGCCTCCGACGTATATGTCGAGACTTACCATTATACAAGTTACTTTGTGCTCTTCCTATAGCAGATTGACTGTCACAATAGATACATATAGGTGGCACAGGTTTCCCCCACATTGGAATATCTTCTAAAAAATGACGAAGCCACTCAGCCTCTTCGCCTGCTTTATCAAGTGCAATGAATTATGATTCCATTGTGGATCTTGCTATGCACGTTTGTTTAGAAGATTTCCAAGACACTACTGCACCTCCAAGAGTAAAGACATATCCACTTGTGGATTTGGAGTCTCTTGTATCAGATATTCAATTTGCATCACAGTACCACTCTAGTACTGCTGGATACCTTGTATAGTACAGTCTATAGTTCAAGGTATATCTTAGATATCTAAGAACCCTAACTAGAGCCTTCCAGTGGTCTTCCCCTGGATTGCTATTATATCTACTCAGTTTACTTACTGAGTATGCAATGTCCGGTCTCGTACAATTCATGAGGTACATGAGACTTACAATAATTTGTGAATATTGGAGTTGTGATATGCTCTCACCCGTGTTTTTGCTTAACTGCAATGTCACATCCACAGGTGTTCTCGCTGGACAATTATCATTCTCATTAAATTTGTCTAGGATTTTTGTAATGTAATGAGATTGAGATAACATATATCCATAAGATGTTCTAGTAATTTTCATCCCTACTATAACATCTGCAACACCCATATCCTTCATGTCAAACTGTTTATTTAACATCCTCTTAGTAGCTTTAATGATATTATCATTGCTACCAATAATGAGCATATCATCCACATATAGGTATATAATAGCATAGCCTTCAGGTCTAGCTTTGACATAAACACATTTGTCACATTCATTGATTTTGAATCCATTTGACATCATAATTTTGTCAAATTTTTCATGCCATTGCTTAGGTACTTGTTTAAGCCCATAAAGAGATTTAACAAGTCTGTACACTTTGTTTTCTTGACCTGGTACAACAAACCCTTTAGGTTGTTGCATATATATTTCCTCATTCAAGTCACCATTCAAGAATACTATTTTTACATCCATTTGATGTATTTCAAGATTATACAAAGCAGCCATAGCAATTAACATCCTAATAGAAGTTATTCTTGTGACTGGTGAATATGTATCAAAATAATCTTGACCTTCCTTTTGCTTGTATCTTTTGATAACAAGTCTTGCTTTATATTTGTCAATTGATCCATCAGCCTTCATCTTCCTCTTGAATATCCACTTTGTATCCGAGAGGTTTACTCCCTGGTAGTAGATCTACCAACTCCCAAATGTGATTTTGCATAATGGATTCAATTTCACTATTTACAACCTCCTTCCAATATTGTGCTTCAGGAGAGGACATGGCTTCCTTAAAGCTTTGAGGCTCATTTTCTAATAAATAAGTTAGAAAATCTGGATCAAAGGATTTTGATGTTCTAGCATGTTTACTACGTCTCGGTTCATCATCTTCTCCCTCTTGGTCTTCACTAGTGTCCTTTGCAACATCCAAAGTTCTTTTAAGAGAACTTTTATTTTATGTAGAATTTCAAAGAAAAATATGTTAAAAAAATGAAGCATTCCTTGATTCAATCACAATATTGACATTTACATCAGGAATATCCGATTTATGAACAAGAAAACGATATGCACTGCTATTATTGGCATAACTAATGAATACGCAATCAATGGTCTTTGGTCCAATTTTAATCCTTTTGGGATTAGGGACCACCACTTTTGCTATACACCCCCACACTTTTAAGAAGTTGTAGGAAGGCTTTCGACATTTCCATAACTCATATGGTGTCTGCAAGGTTTTCTTATGATGTATTTTGTTGAGAATATAATTGGCTAAAAGCAAAGCTTCCCCCCACATGTTCTGAGCTAACCCAGAACTTATTAACATGGCATTCATCATTTCTTTTAAAGTTCTATTTTTCTATTTAGCAACTCCATTTTGCTGAGGTGAATAAGGTGCCGTGGTTTGGTGTACAATACCATGTTGTGAACAGAATTCACCAAAAGGTGATTCATATTCCCCACCTCTATCACTTCTTAGAACTTTTATTTTCTTGCCAAGTTGATTATCAACCTCTGTTTTATATAATATAAGCATATTTATAGCCCCATCTTTACTTCTCAGCAAGTACACATAACAATAAAAAGTGCAATCGTCAATATATGTAATAAAGTACTTTTTACCTCCTCTTGTTTGAACAAGTTTTAAGTCACAGACATCGCTGTGAATTAACTTACATCTCTCAATACTTTGGAATAATTTCCTTGTTAATTTAGATTCCACACAAGTTTCGCATTTATGATTAAAGTCAATATTAAATTTAGGCAGATATTCCATATTAATCAATCTTTGTAAAGCATCATAATTAATATGTCCTAATCTACCATGCCACACATCACATGAATCAATCATATAAGAGGAAGAAACATTCTCATTCATAATATTAGAAACAGATACAATAGGTAATACATTGAGCTTGAAAAGCCCTTCATTTAGATACCATTTTCCCACATACATCCCACCCTTAGTCAAAACAAATTTGTCATACTCAAATACCAATTCGAAGCCATTCTTGCTCAGCAATGATCCAGACACTAAATTCTTTCGAATTTCTGGCACATGCATCACATTGTTTAGCGTGAGTTCCTTGCCCGAAGTCATCTTGAGCACCACCTTTACAATTCCTTCAACCTTGGCAGTAGAATAGTTGCCCATAAACAGTTGTTTACCATTTTCCACGGAGTGATAAGTGGAGAACATTCTCCTATTTGAGCACACATGACGGGTAGCCCCAGTATCCACCCATCATTCTCTATCGTTCGTGACTATATTCACTTTCGAAATCACAGTAGAAAGGTTGATGTCATGCACATTGGTGGAGAGATTCTCCACTTCGGTCATGTGGGCTTGTGCCTTCTTCTTCTTGAAACCATCTTATTTTTTCCGTTTGTAACAATCCTTAGCCTTATGGCCCACTTTGTCACACACATAGCACTTGCCCTTAAACTTGTTGTTGTTGGAGTCATTGTTTGACTGACTCCCAGGATGCTTCCTCTTTTTGTTGATGAAGCTATTGCTTTTATGCCCTTGTTCCACAACATTGACTTTGGCCTCCATGCTATGACCCCCGGTTTTCTTTTTAGAACAACGGTTGTCCTCTTCAATCCTTAACCTCATAATCAGATCTTCCAAGTTCATCTCCCTCCTTTTATGCTTTAAGTAGTTCTTGAAATCCTTCTAGGATGGTGGTAGTTTTTCAATTATTGCTGCCACCTGGAAAGACTCACTTGAAGTCATGTCTTCTGCATGAATTTCATGAAGGATAACTTGTAGATCTTGAACTTGATTGATCACAGTCTTAGAGTCCACCATTTTGAAGTCCAAAAATTTGCCGACCACGAATTTCTTCGTTCCAGCATCTTCAGTTTTGTACTTCTTGTCTACTGACTCCCAGAGCGCCTTAGCA
Organism: Houttuynia cordata; assembly: GCA_039654745.1. Lineage (NCBI taxonomy): Eukaryota > Viridiplantae > Streptophyta > Magnoliopsida > Piperales > Saururaceae > Houttuynia > Houttuynia cordata. The sequence goes on along the minus strand of CM077502.1, from coordinate 58,673,353 downwards.
CTTGTCATCGAACTGTACACATTATATAATGTGTTGTCCAATCCGTTAAGGATATAATTTCAGCATAAGAAATATGCGTGTTTCCATGCATTTACTGCCGCAATAGCCGTTTTGTCTTCCCGTTTCTCCTCAGTGTGTAATGCCCGAAAAATCGATATGTCTATGAAAACTGCTATTTTAGGAAACCGGTCTAAAATAGGCAGGTTTTTCCGAGCGCGAGGACTAGGCCTGGAGCTGTAACCCGTCTGACGTTAGGGGTTTGATACACCTGACGCCAGGACCACTCGAGTGCCAGGGCTAGGGCTAGTCTTGTGTGTGGCGGAGCCTAATGGGCGTGCTACCAGGTGTAGGACTCGTGTACGGTGGAACTGCACATCACACGTGTAAGTCATCTTAACCGTTCATCTAAGAATTTGTGAGAACCTTTAGAGGGCCACGTGGACCCTGTAGTGGTGCGCCACCTTTTGGGTGACGTGGACACCCTTGGGCGCCATGTGGTGGGGACCCTTTCTATTTGGAAATTTCATTAATGGTTTATCTTTTTAGAAATCAATTTGGGAATTAGTATTTGGTAATCAAGAGGGGTAGGTGGTAGTTGTGATGAAACTCTAGACAATTTAATAAGAGCAAAGACCAAGATGAGTTAGTGGAGTTAGTTGAGAGTTAACACTAATTCCATGCAATTGACTCCATTAACTCAATTAGTAGAAAACCGAAGAGACATATGGGAAAGAGAAATTCCAGAATTTTCTGTTGCAATCTGGGCCATTGAGTTGGGGAAATGATCAACGGTGGAGAATTATTTAAAATGTCTATAAATAGGGCTCTAGTAGGGGGCGGTTTTTGCTTGAGTGCTTAAGCCATTCAAATCAGCTTATGAGCACCTCATAGCTCGACCTCTCCCTCTACCTTTTCCGACCGACGGCAGCCCATCTCTAGTGGTGTTCGTAGTGGTCCAAGCAAGGTCGACCGGCGTGGTGGTGCAAGAAGAGTTACCCGCATAGGAAGAGATTGGATTTTCGTCTTCAAGGTAGGTGCTTTTCTTTTTCCCACTTATCCTTGATGCAATGTTTGATACCTCAGATCGAAAGTGTCCTTTGATCATGCTGCGATTGATATATATGTGCATGTGTTTATGCTGATCTATGAATTTTGGGTAATGTTCTAGATTATGAATCACTTTTGATATTCGGTATATGAGTATATCCAATTTTTGAATCGATCTTCAATGTTGTAAACCATAATCATACATGGCTCCAACTAGACCATATGGTATTCTCACTGATTGAATCGAGTTGATCCCACTTTGTTCTGTATGGTACAATTTGCTGTCCATCTAAAGCTGTCCTTTTCCTTGTTTCTATATTAAAACCAATCGATGATGATATGGTGTCATCCCGGATTCCAAATGTGTTGTGTTCAATCCCTAAAGTTTGAATCTTTGATGTTAATACTTGCTGTTGATCAGATGTTCCAATCTTCCAGATTAGCTTTGGGTCGTCAGATTTTCCTGTCTCAAGATAATTGTCTATTTTGGGTTATGTTAGCCGAGAAGGAGTTATGAGTGCAAAACTATTTTGTTATAATGAGATATATACCTTATGACACTAAGTGTAAAATAATAACTTTAATGAAAAAGAGTCACAAGAACTCAAAGGCTAATGTACCCTAGTTGTCTCATGCGTCAGTGTTGACTGTGTCCCGAATTAATTGTTCCACTTGCAGATTTCGAGTTAAAAATGAATGTGTTGTACAAAACTGTTTTGTATACTAACACATATCTTAAGATTAATAAAGTAATAATTAGGGAAATGAGTTACCGGAGTTAGAAGATTGCTGTACTTAGTCTCTCATGGGTCAGAGTGGGTTGTGTCCCTATTTAATTGTTCAACTTGTAGTTATTAGTTTAAACCGTATGTATATGTACAACCGGCTTTGAGATTAATAATTTGGGTAAGAAACTAAGTAATTACAGAACTATTGGGAGTTATCAAAATCCAGGAGAGTAAAGTAATAAGTATAGAATGCATTAATAAGTGATTAATTAATTAATATACTGTATTGATTAAGTAAGTTTAAAAGTAATACTCTCGGCCAGACATAGTGCTGCGCCAGTAGACTGTATTCGAAAAATTGTAACTAAATGAAGAAATTTCAGAAAATTATGCAGTAAAATGATTTAGAAACTAGAGTCAGAAGACTATCTGGCATAAAAATTTTGGATTAAAATTTGTTCTGTGCAAACTGTGGTGAACAAGTGAAGTGGGCTAATATAACTTCGGGAAGATTTACACTATACCTTATATAAAAAATATATACCTATTAACAAATTATAATAATCTCATTAAAACTCTGAAGAAAGGAGTCTGTGATGTCACTGAATTAATCTAATTCAAAAATTGAGTTATGTCAGATTGAGTCATTCTTTTGTGGTGCATTGCACTACAAACCTGATATTCCTTGGAACCAAACTTGGAATCTTAAGCTCTCGGTTAGGGTTTATTCCCTTAAACCCTGCCATCCAGTATTCATGACATATAACCCTCAGTATTGTTAGAAAACCAGATCTCTTGAATGGAGTTATGCATGATGAAGGTGTCATTCTGTTGAGTCTCAATTATGAGTCTTCCGAAGATTGAATTCAGAAATTCCTTAATCACTCTTATGTGAGTCAGATATTGAATATTACTCCTTTGTAAGTCCGATGTTGAATATTACTCCTTTGTCAGTCAGATATTGAATATTACTCCTTTGAAAGTCCGATGTTGAATATTACTCCTTTGTGAGTCAGATTACTCTTATGTGAGTCAGATATTGAATATTACTCCTTTGAAAGTCCGATGTTGAATATTACTCCTTTGTGAGTCAGATTACTCCTTTGTGAGTCAGATTACTCCTTTGTGAATCAGATATTGAATGTTACTCTTCTGTGAGTCCGATTTTAAAAGATGATTGAATAGATCTTTAGAATAGGAGAACCCTTATTATTTCAGATTGATTCAGTTCCATGTAAACTGCTTCTCCACCAAGAGTTTTGATGAATGCTCTTTGTGTGGAATCATAGTATGCTCACGAGCCATTGCTAGATCTTGCGAGATCTCCGATGATATATGAACCTCTGTAGTTCAGCCGATGACGGCAACGCGTGCGCTTTAGATTGTATGACATTATGGAAGGTCTGCAATCTCCGCCCATTGTGCCCGTAAGCACCGATGGGGCCAGCATCCCTAGACGCATGGCCGGGTTCCTCTGTAGAACCTCTAGGATGATCTGGTATTTGATGTCCATAGAAGAAGTGGACTGATCAGAGAGCAGAAATTGTTATCTTCGAATCAGAATTCTTGATTATCTTCCTCCGTTGCTCTGTTCGTGTGGAGTTGAGTTATTGTTCATCAATTCTTACCGTTGGTGGTCCTTGGAGTTTGAGTTATCAATTGACTATTCTTTATCGTTGATGATCCTTGATAATGATGATTGTTTCAGTAAGGTAAACTCTGTATTTACTCATCCTGTCATTGATTAATGTGTCTTGATATTTATACCATCTCGTCAGTTTCCTATTATCTGTTGTGGGTTTTTCTTGGCATCTACTGGGTATTTCTTTCGAAATACTCATGCATCTCTCGATGCAGGTTTGAAAGTGGAGAAGAATGGACAGGGTTCGTGTTGGAAGCTCGATGATGGAAGTTCCTAGAAGTGGATTTTCTTTATCAGTTTTTATTTTCTGTGTGCTGAGATTTTAGCAGCCTGCGTGCTGTCTTTAATCTGGATGTTTGGCAGTTATTGTCTTGTTTTTTTTGTTTTGTATCAGAGTAGTGGATCTCTTAAGGTTTGTATTATTTAAGATTCTTGTACAACAGATATTGTTTAAGCATTCTGGACAGAGAGGAAGTTGTGATTGAGTATTCGGTCATGGCCCGGGTTTCAACCTCAAAACCTTTATTGAGTTAGTGCTTCTGCGCATTTTTCGAGGTTTTGAAATTCGGGGCGTGACACAGTGAGAACGGGTACTTCCTCTTTAAGGAATTGGGCCAAATTCAGTGTGGTAAGATAAAACAACATTTTCTGTTGCCATCTTTTGAAATCCACACCACTGAATTTTTCTGGTCTTTCCCCTTTAACTTGAACAGGAGCATTCACTGGAGTGGGAATAAGTATCGGAGTGAAGTTGGTACTCTCAGTAGCCATTTCTGTAACTTTGCAAATCACAGAAGATTATCTCAGTAATAGCACAGTAATTACAGTACAAATGACAGTGTAGTACAGTAAATAAAATTACAGTACAGCACAATAATAAAAAATAACAGTAATACATTCTGTCTTAAGGTTGTTATAAATTTTTCTTACTGCTACTGTCTTAAGGATGATAGATCTGTGTACCTTTGCAAAGATGATAATAAAACAAAATACTTTGTCCTTAAGACAGAATGTGCCCTCCCTACGGTGCTTAGGACTCGTGGGCGTTTGCCTCCCAGGATAAGACGATCAACCATGTACTATAGGAGCACTCCAAATAGTACGCGCAACAAACCACAGATGTGTAATGCTTTCACAGAAGAGAGGAGAAAGGAGGAAGATGAGGAAGATGAAATCCCGTTGAAACCCAACCCAACCCAACCCGGCCGGCCACGCATGCGAACCGAATCGAGCCGGCCGGACGACAGCGGCGTGCGCATGTGGGTTAGCCCACCTAAGTGCATGGGTCCCAATATCTCTCTCCCCCACAAAAGTGGGGTGGCCCTTGGGCCTAACTTCAAAGGCCTAATTTCGACCTTATATACCATCCACAACACCTCCTTGGTATGGATATGAGATTATTCATCCTTCACCCAATTCACTCATTCATATCAATAGTAACTGGGTTATTATACCCACTTCTAAGATACCTACCATGGCAGGAATTTAAGAGCGGAAACTCGAATATGAGTACTCATAAATTATCTTCCTTGTATTAAATGCGCTTGTCCTTTCGTAAAACAGTATATTCAGTTTAGAATGATGAGCCTCTGATTCTGATGGCATCCCCTAAGTACTTTGACTTGGAAGATCGACTTTTAGCCCTAGAACGCAAACAGCAAAGACCACAAACCTAGGACTGCATTTTGTTTTTGTTTAACTCCAAATTTTTTTCGTGGTACCATTTTCCTGCTAACATTGGACTGCACCGTTTTTCTTGTTTAAAAACATATCTGCACTTGCTCAGCGAAGACAAGAATAACAAAGAACTTCTGTTTTAGATTGTTTTTATCTTGTTTGCCTGATATTGCTCATCAGAGAAAAGGTGCCTAATGCATTCAGGGAGTAAGCTTTCTTCAGGAAAAAAAAAAACCAAAGCCTTCTTCCGTTATTTCACAGCTTACAAAAGAGTAATCCCTAATGAAAAAAAAAAGATTCATCCCTTCATCTTTTGAACGACAATTGTAGTTGATTGGTCATTCCAAACGACAAACTGCTTACATTCCCTTCATCAACATGCATCGCGAAAATCGTCGAAATTATCATTTAATAAGAGCAATCACATGGATTGCCACAGTAATAACATTGGAGAACTCATTTCTTCCATTGAAAAAGAAAGAAAGAAACATATCGCACACAAATATGCAAAGGAATAACTATTTCAGATAAAACCCACAACAATACTACAGCTAATCCACAAATGCAGCCCCCAGACATCACTTCCCTTGACAAACTAAGCATATTTAGGCAAGTGAAGGAGTGATAAGAGGAAAACCTTCAGGCTCTAGCTCCGGCACCTAGTGATTTTACTACAGCCTCTGTTATAGGGGTTGGCCGCAGCCCCCGGCTTGCAGTTGTAGTAGGAGTTCCCCCTCCTGGAGCAAGGCACGCTGTTCCGCTTCAGGGCCTCGTAGCTTATATACCGGGTGGCGGCCAAGATGCGCCGGTTGATCTCGGAGTCCATGTCGAATTCGTCCCCTGACAAGCACTCGGAGATTGACCCAGTGCAGGCACGTTGCGCCGGAGCCCAGCCCAGCTGGTAGTCGCCTGACAGAACGGTGGACGACGAGACGATGGAGGCTACCAGGAGGATGGTTACGAGGAAGGAGAGCCTACGAGAATTCGCCATTTCGAGTCGTCTTCCTGCCCTGCTCGCTCTGTTGCAACCGGCTTGCAGGCCTGCAGGCTTTTTGAGTGAAAAACTTGACTTGGTTGAAACTCCAAAAACGCCCTTGACTTCGTTGTTACTTGTTTACTACGCCATACTTGCTAGGCTTTGGTCATGCAAATAAATCAAGATTAAGGCATCATAAACTATTTTGTGGATCATAAACACCATGTCATGCGCAGCACGTCTCTATGAGCTCCATGGTCGTAGTCTTAGTTAATTGAAAGGAGATTTTGAGCATTATAGACAGGCGATGAAACTTATGTTCAGTTGGCAGTTGGGACTTGTAAGATACCCTAGTGGAGTATTTAATTGGCCGGCAATGAAACAACGGCATGTCCAATTCTCTATTGGCCATTGGGTCAGAGTTCTTGTATATATGTTTGCAATAAAAAAAATCTTTCACATCAATCTTTGTCTCGTCGACGGCCATGAGCACAGCTTTCATGCACTACAGTAAGTGTAGGGCAAACCGGCAAAGGCCATGAATATAGCGTGCAGAAGTAGGCCATGGAGGGTCCACCTGCAGAGAGCGGATGAATGATGATGATGCTCAACAACCGTAATAACTGTGGAGGAAAAAGAAGAGGTGAAAAGGAGGGAATTGACGAGAGACCAACGAGGCCAGATTATAAAAGACGTGGTGGGGAACCGGCAGGGGGGTGTGCAGCTTTGATTAATCAGAAATGCCGTTTAAGGCATCACCCACCCCATCAATGATTTTAGTTGGTCGCAGTACTTGGTGATGTGCACGCAAAGGTGTAGCTACTTGACCTTCCTTTTCATTTGCTTGTGACTACTGTACGGGGGCCCAGAGGGGTACAACCCAGGAGGAGCGCGGTGTCACCGTTGGCTAGAGAGTCTTCCCTAGCCGGCCGCGTATTATCTGTCCGCCTGCAGGCCGGCCCAGCTGACACAGCTGGCTGACTGTCTCTCCCTTTCTTTCCCCACTTGTAGAAAAGCGCTCTTGGCACTTTCTTTCAGTTCATACCAGATCAAGCAGAAACAGACACGCCAAGTATCAAATGACAAGCAAAATGTCTTGTATATAATCAGGTATCATGTTTGGGGTTTTTGGCAGAAGCCATGATTTACAAACTGCTAACTCCCATACTCGTAATTGTAATTCTGAAAATCCTGATTTCAGTTTATATAACGTATTGATAAAACTGTATACCAAGTGTGTCTAGTTTAGCTGTGGCGAATCATATACCTGATATATCACCATTTGTTGCGTATAGAATGTGTTCTTTAAAATCCCGGCTATTATAATATCGTTACACAATTCTTACGATTTTTAGTACGCCATTAGGGGATCATAATCAATTTAAAAAATTATATTTCCCAGCGGGTTCTTAAGCTGGATGCGCAGGTTTCACTGTTATAAACATCAACAGCTTTCACAGGGGCCTGATCATGACAAAATATTGGGTTATTACCAAGAGAATAGACAAGCAATCAGTAACCTAAGAGAATACTCTTCAGCACTTTTTAACAGTTCTAAAAATAGTCATATATGTTAAATGGAGAGAACAATTGTCCTTACAGAGCATCACCTCCAATTAAAGTCATAAATACTAGATCCGTAGTTGGTTTTCCACAACATTTATAATGGAGACCCTGATTTATATGACATAGTAAAACAAAAATGAAATGGATTCCCTAACACGCTTCTTTTTCATCACCATCTGACCATTTATATTAGAAACACTAGGCAATAGCGATGCTACTAAGAGGACTATTATGGACTAAATGGGAAAGAAGTAATTCCGCTCCAAGCTCTATTCAATGGTTGGTTAGGGTTTGATGCTCTTATTCTTTTACTGGAGGAGAGTGTAAGAATTATGTTGTTCTTTCAAAACTCCCACCGACCTGCATGTGTAGCCACTCCGGTTGTGATCCTTGCCCATATTCCCTGGGTGCTTGTGAGCCAAATGCCATGCCAGATGTATCAAATGCCTGCATGCCAAACTGCAAACATAAAGCCAATTGATTAGATGCAGAGTCTAAATTTTTAAGCTTGATGCATACAGAAAGCAATTTTTCCTAGCAAAGAAAGACGAAGAGGAAGCCGCAATGTACTTTGATCCAGAGGACACAAGAGTAAACAACTATGATGTTCTTGAACACTATTATTGTCAACTTTCCACAACAAAACCAGCTAGCGGCAGAATTCCGTCCATTTGCCAATACAGAATAAAAAGCCTCATAGTCTGTATAAATTTAGAAAACCATGTAGCTCAATTAAATTGCATTGCAGTAATACACCATCGGGAAACTGATCTACTTGCCCCCTCAAGTAGAATATCCTAAACCATATGCAGAATCTGGTTTTGTTAAAACTTCAAAATTTATAGCGAACAAGGTTTTAAACCAAAGAGGCAACCACAGCCACAGATGGCCTCCCCTAAAAAACAAGGATCACTATGAATTAAATTTCTTAAATAATCAGCTTAAAGTAGTGTGGACACATACAACCCTCCTAGCTGGAGCTAATGCCATGGGACATTGATCATATACTGTGAATTCAATAGATAACACAGAATCAGAGCTGCTAAAGTGAGGAAATACTATGGAAAAGTGAGCATAAACATAGGCACACCAAACCCGAGGTAATGTCAATGAGAAATTAATAGTTTTGCATCGCCAAGCAATGGAATGGGAAGAAAATTGTTGAACAGTGGATTCTTCAAAACAGCAGCTTAATATGTGTTAAAACATACTAATCCAATGTTTTGCATGATGTCACAATTACAATCATTAGTCCCTTTGAAACAGTATGATCTGCAAACCATCTCTTGATTATCTGGTGAAGCGACATGGTCCCTAATCTGCATGTCTCTATAATAAGAGACTCCTTATCCAGTTACTACCATTTCTCATATCTTCCACCAATTATACCCGCATATTATTTGGTCTCCTCTCATCCTCTCAGGATTTTCTTACAGCTGCAGTTCACTATGCTCCTTGATGCTCTCAAAAGTCGTTTCTTCATAAGCATTTACCATTCAATGTTTTCCCTCAACAAACCAACTGAGGGTTTTATTGGAAATGATATATGCAACTTGAAACTTGAAAACAGACATGCTAACAAGGATAAACCTTATTTCACAACACAGTCAAGCACCGACAAATCAGATAAATGCCCTCTAAAATCTAACTGAATGAGCTGCAAGAAACTAAATTCATGTTAAGAACTAATATCTCAACTGATTTTTCTATACTTCTTTCATAAGGTTGTTGACTGAAGAATTAGCTAATGCTTCTAATACATTTAATTACAGAAAAGTACTATTTCATGCCTAACGGACAAACAATATGAGTACTGAATTTAAATACAAAAAAAAAGTTGATGTGTCAAGTTATACTATATACTGCTGCAGAGGGAAGCTATTAAATGACAAGAAGTCTACACATGAAAAAATAACTATGTTGTTCAACTTACATCTTTTGCCGGAAAGGCCTCAATGCCAGGGCTAATCCTCGTATTCACTGCTTCAAGCTTCATGGACAAAAACTGCAAAATAAAAACAACTTCCTCAAAGTTAAATTACAAACATAGATAAGACGAAGATCAATAACCCATGAACACCAAAAATCACATACCTCAACCTGACGCTGTAGTGATTGGATATAATTAATTATCTCATCAAGAACTAAAGCTTTTCCAATCACCTGAATAAAGCAGAAAGTATAAATCGTAAGGACAAGTATGCTTGACATGTTCCTAAATCTAAGGGAGATGATGCTCAACTCTATCTTGCATACAACTTTTGAAACTTATGAAATGCTTGTAAGAAGGTTTTAACTAATCTTTCATCATTTAGTACTAACAAAGAAGGATGTTGATAAGCAGCTACAAGAATCTGTACGGTAATTTTGTATTATTATTTGGGAAAATATAGGCGCAGAATCTCCATGGTCAACCTTAAACTATGTTAGTAAGTAATGAACTCATGTTACCTCATCGTAGTGCTTTATTAATATGTAATATAGTGTACAACACTATGTTAGAAACATAGTGAACACTACTTCCATTAGTAAAGTGCACTCATGTCCATGGTCCTCCACCACAGAGAACTCAGACTAAGTGCCTTTGATTTGTTATCTTTGTCATCTAACCTTTCCATTATCACAATACAATAATCACGCTTGGCATCCTTTTTTACAGCATTTTTCTGAATCAATTTTTACTGAAATCTTCTCTTCCACTTCCGAATTTGACTATGAACAAAATTTCGTTGCATTTTAGGTCGGCAACTTCAATTATCAGAGCCCAGAAGATAAAAAATTGGAAAATAATATACAGGCAGGAACCAGCCATATCTACCTTATTACATCCTGGTACCAATTCTTGTAGTATTTTCATACGCTCGCTGATCTTCTCCCTCCTGGCCTGTCAAACAAAAACAAATAGGTAACCATCAACAGCTCAAATTGCACAAACCAAAGTGAAAAAAAAAAGCATCCAGAATAGTATCACCACGCTTCATGTCCTCACAATTAGAGTCTAGATGCTACCATTAAGACTAATGTTTCACGCTTCAGATGTGCGAAAATAAGCATTACCCTCTCAGCTAAGCTGTGACTGTCAGTAGCTTGACCTCTTCTAGCTCTCACATGGATGTAATCTGGCTTCGGCGGCTCAGCTGGTGGTGCATTCTGCTCGGCCGGCATCGTACCATTGCCCGAACTAGCTTCCACCTGAGCCTTCGATTCCTCATTTTCATCATCAGATCCGCTCCGTTTTAGACGTTTCCCATTGCAATCATTCTGCTTCAAGCACAAATCCAGACAACCCCCCAAGAAAAACAAAATCACACATGTATCAGAATCAATCACCACAACAATCAACAATGTGCTAATTTCCAGATCTACCAGATCTCAATCGTACCATGATCGCATTCTCCGCAAAAAAAAAAGAGCTAAATAAGCAGATAATTGATCAAGAGAAAACAAATTAACTACCAAACGAACCATCTCGTTGCCACTGCTGGTCGACAAGTGTTTCGACGACTCATCCTCGGACACCTCCGGCGCGGACGACTCCCTGCGCCTCCTACTCCCACCACCGCTCCTCCCACTCTGCTCCGTGACCGTCGATTCCTCCACCGACAAATCCCGGTTCCCACTCCCCACCCCCACCCCCGCCGCCCGATTCTCCCCAGTCCCCACCCCATGCCTGAAGTTCGCCCCATGATGCAGCCCAAGAATCCCGCCCGAACACCCCACCCCTCCTCCGTGGACCGGAAACGGCCAAATCTCCGCCAAATTGAACGCGGACGTCGCCGCGCCTCCCGATCCCGCAAAAGCCGTGTCGTGCATCAGAGAGCTCGGATCCATAAATAAACAAGTAAATCCTACCACAAAGCTCTCCAACTTCTCATCAGATCAGCACTATCTTGCAAATTGGAGTGGACGCAGGCCAAGCAAGCACAGTGGTTTGGCTTCGAGAGTGCGCTGGAGATTAGGGAGTCTTTATAAATTTGAGATTAGTGGATTAAGCTGGAGTAATGGAGTTTGAATTAGTTTGGGAGGGGGAGCGATGGCGATGGGACTGGAGATGGGATGGGGCCCACGATAGGGTGGGCCTATTCTTGACGTGGCAAGAGGGGGGCCTTTGGTGGGTGAGGGGCCTGCGAGTCGAGAGGGGTCAGGGAGGGTGGACACTGTTCCGGGTGGTACGGCGGGTGCTCCCTGAGTTATACGCGATTGAGTTAATGACACGGATGTGTGTGGGTTGGATCTGTGACGTATGAAAACTGCTTCTTCTCCGGATTTATTTTCACGGCCAACTCACGTGCCTCTCATAGAAATGATGTGGCCCCATATTTTATTTCCTTTCACTACAGTCGCCCCTGAGGTTGGCCGTGATAATAAAGCGGGAGGAATAGTTTTACTCGTGACGTAGATGCAGGTGGTCCGAGATGTTGTGTTAGATCGGAAGCCAATTGGGCTGGTGTTTCAGATTTTCTGATTTTTCTGATCCCTTCGTCCAGTGAAGCCTGGCTGCAATCGATAATTAGATAAACGGATTGGACTCTGAGGCCCATATAATAATATAGAGTTCCTATCCCCCTTCCTGGCTACTCATACCATGACTGCGAAATTCTCTATTGCTGAAGATCAAGCTCTTCACCCCGAGCGCAAATTTATCCTTGTATAACTAGCTCCTTACACCTTGAAGTCCTATGAATCGGATATGAGTGTGCTTAATCACTCCTAGACACTAACTCCAGTATAAGGAATGTGTCCTCAGATGTGAGTGAAAAAATATAGCGTTGGCATATTTCATGAAAACCAATGTTCACTATGACATGCATTTTAGTTTCTGTGTTGTGATTCAATGTTAGTGCCTCATCAAGGAAAAAAATGCTTTGCTTACGTTAAAATTCGAACGTGATGGTGGTGTTTGAATGATGAATTTTCATCACGTATAAATTTTAACATCAGTGTAGCATCATTCCTCATTGAGTTATAACTCGTAAGGTTTCCTTTTATCTTTTTATTTTTGTTTGAGGATCTATATAGGCTTTCCTTTTATCTTTTTTTATTTGAGGATCTATATAGGCCGGTATTCAATTTGAAGGAGCTACGACAATAAATTCAACTTGTACTATACATTTGTATAAAAAAAAAAGTTGTACTATGCGAATCCCTTGATCAAGTCATAGATTCATGAATCTATGTTAGCGTTCATGCACAAAAATGTTCCCCGGCACAAACTAGTATTTCAAGCTAGCAAACCGAACTTATAGTGACTCCTCAGAGTCACTTGCCAAAGCCAATTGTAACAGCTCACTCAATGGCCGGCTTAAGTCGCTTTCAAAACTAATAACAACTTTTGGAGGGACTTGGGAGCTGGTGCCTTTAAAATTGTCCTTGTGTCGATTTTTTCAGTTTCACTTTCCATATAGTTTAGTTTTGCTTGATTGCTGCATTCCTCATGGTATTAGATGACATAATGGCTTCTTCCAATCACTTTTGGTGGCCTGATAGGACCTGTCTGAGATGCATTTATTTGCCATATAATAGATTGTAGAAGAGCATGTGTAGGAGCCCGTGATCAAGTCATAGGTTCATGAATCTATGTTAGCGTCCATGCACAAAAACGTTCCCGGGCACAAACTAGTATTTCAAGCCAGCAAACCTAACTTATAGTGGGTTTAGGGTTTAGTGTTTAGGGTCCTCAAAGTCACTTGTGAAAGCCAATTCTAACAGCTCAGTCAATGGCTGGCTTAAGTTGCTTTCACAACTAATAACAACTTTTGGAGGGACTTGGGAGCTGGTCCATTAAAAATTGTCCTTGTGTCGATTCTTTCAGTTTCACTTTCCATATAGTTTAGATTTGCTTGTTTGAAGCATTCTTCATTGTCTTATATGGTATAATGGTTTCTTTCAGTCACATTTGAAACATGAGGATTGATAATTTGGTGGCCTGATAGGACCTGTCTGAGATGCATTTATTTGTCATATAATAGATTGTAGAGAAGCAAATGTAGGAGCAGCTCGAGCATATCAGGAAAGATGATTTGTACTAAAGCCATGTTTTGGCATGCTTTTTTTTAACTTGATGCATTATCCATGATGGCACATCATTAAACTAAGCAAGGTATTTCCCCCCCTTTTGGCATGATTATGTTATTAAAATGGAAATGCTAGAGTTAGCATCTCCATCTGTTAGGAAAAGACAACTCCTTTATTTTTGGAGAGAGGGGGAAGGGGGCAGTGTTTCACACAAGGGATGGATTCTCATCAGATGGATTATCTTGGGCTTAGAAATGGAAGAGGAATACATCCAAAAACAAGAAAGAAATGGAAGAGGAAAGAAGATTTCTGTCTCTGTTCTAGGACAAAGAACTAACCATCGTTGTTGCAAAAATGACATTGGACTATGACCATTCACTTGTGGAACCAATCAAAAAGTTAGGGAGAAGCCACAGCTGTTATCCCCACACTTCGGAGTGCCCAATCAGCATTTAAAACTAACATACATCTTTAAGGACAATCTGAAAGGCGATGGGGGGCAGTTCATGGCGGACTATATGGAGTTATAGAGCCATAAATTAGTTGATAAAGCTTGTAGAAAAACTAGTCCATGGCTCAGTCAGCTGCCCTAGAGAAGGGCGACCTGACTTGGGTCACATAAAGCGGATGCCGGATGGGTTCAATATTTTTTGTCGGTTTTAGATGATCCGATTTGGGTAATGGTTGAATTAGCTTTTATGCTTTAGCTGGCTTGCCACTGCTTGGATTAGATGTTAAGCTTCTTTTTTCGATAAAGATAGATAATCTATTATGAAGGCAATACCAAGTCCGCCAGTGTTAGCAGATACTCCTCCCTTCCAAAATATCATGTACATTTGAGAAAATTCTCATTTTTATTGGACCATGAAGTCCATAAAGAAGCCCCGTGACTTCTTCTCCCTAATATCCTACCCAACTCTTATGCTCATTCACGAACCAAGTTCAAGTCAATCCTTCCAAGTCTCAACAATTTTAGAAAGAGGAAGTCACGCGATTTGATAAAATATACATTATATTTTAGAACAATGAATATTTCTAAATATACATAGTATTTTAGAATGGAGGGAGTATTAATTACTTAACTCCAGGTTGTTAGTTAACTAAATAGGTTACTACAGTGTTGTTAGGCGCAGATATTAATTACTTAACTCTGGGTTGTTAGTTAACTAAATAGGTTACTACAATGTATTAGGACAGGGTGGTTATAACTGTCATTGACAACTGTTATATTTGAGCTCTATAAATAAAGCATGCATTCTCTCATTCAATTTGATGAAAAATATAAAATATTATTTTCAACATAGTATCGGACACTGGGGAAGGGAGCTCCGACTTTCCAACTCCCAGATCCTATTTCTCCGATGTTTCTTTTCTCCATTAATGGAGCTTGTTGGAGATCACCGGTCATGTTTCTACTCTTTCTGTCTCTTCCCCTTCAACTTCTTTATGTTGAAAAGTGTTTCTCCTTCCTGTCATCTTTGTTTATGTGATTTTACTCGAAATTGAATGTTCTTCCATGTTCTTTGCTAGGAATTTGATATATACTTAAGTTGTACATTTCATTAGCTCTAAAACTTATATTTATGCTAGTGTTAGAAGATATTTAGTGTTTGCTAATATTATTTTTGGTTTTTGTAGGAAAATAAGAATAAGTTGCGTATATGGTGAAATGTGACCCAATGGTTGAATCCTTATTACTTCAGTTGTATATTTCTGATTGGACTGATTCAAGCTTCATATTAAAGTTCAAGAAGTCAGCTTTCCAACGCCACTGACCGTGCACAATTTAGAATTTGGAGCGAAAAGTTATGACGATTGGAAGATTTTTACGCAAAGTAGTGTGCGATCGATCACCTGCAATCAAGTTTCACAATTCGCTGTTCAAATTGTTGAATTGAGTTGTTTGTATTAAATCATGTCTATTCTACCACATGCAATCAAGTTTCTAGTTTCCAAATTATCATCTCTTGTCTCAATTAAACTGGATGCGACCAATTTTTTGGTCTGGCATGATCAAATTCAAGGAATTTTGTCTGCCTACGATCTTTTTGGTTATATTGATAGAACTATAACTTGTCCTTCTGAGTAAATTCTTGATGAATCTGGCAAAATTGTTCATAATATTGAATTTGCTGCTTGGCAATTTTATGATATTCATCTTGTAACCTGTATTCGAGGTACCTTGTCGTCTTCTATTCTTCCTCATATCCTGGGGCTTAAGACTGCTCGAGAAATCTGGAGGGCTTTAGAAGACAGGTTGACTTCCTTATCCAAATCACATGTTCTTAATCTGCGTCTACAACTTAAGCGGGTTCAACTTGGTACTTCAATGACAACACACCTTGATAAGATCAAAGATCTTACAAATTAGTTGGCTGTTGAAACCTCCGTTTTATCATATCATTACCATCACAACCGATAAAAATTCAGACTTACTCATGCTGTCTATGTGGCTGAATCGCATTGTCGGCTGGGTTATCCATCAGCTTCTTCGTTTCAACATGTTGTTTCTGCATTTTAGTTTCCTATGACCGATCATTGTCATCTAAGTTGTAATAGTTGCTCCCATAGCAAATCTCATAAACTTTCCTTTAGTTCTTCCTTGGTTATTTCGAGTAGACCTCTTTAATTGATACACTCAGATGTATGGGGTCTTGCTCCACTAACTTCTTTGTTGGAGTTCAACTATTATGTCCTTTTTGTGGATGATTTTTCAAAATTTACTGTTGTGAAAAGAAAGGAGAAGTAAGGAAAAGAGGAAGAGAAGTAAGGAAAACTTGATTTAATATTGCATGCCCCAGAAGGAGGAAGAAGACCTCCTTATAAAGAAAGAGAGGGCGCGTCTACCTAGCCTGATTACAAGATATGACCTTTTATCTTCCTAGAATAATTATAATATATGACCTTTCAGCTTCCTAGGTTGATTACAAGATATGACTTTTCAGCTTCCTAGAATAATTACAGCATGTGACCTATCAGCTTCCTAGAATAATTATAACATATGACCTTTCAGTTACCAAGATACGGATCTGCGTACTGCCATTCACAACACTCCACCACGCTCCGCTTCCGCATTGCCCTCAATGCGACTATGATGGAAAGCGGGTCAGAAAGTCATCCTCTAACATCCACTCTGCATCGTCTAACGATTTACCCTTCCAAGCTACCAACACTTTAGTTACAATACGTCCCGAACGATGCACCCTCCGCTTGTCAATAAGAGAGGCATGCATATGTGCGTCAGGTTCTGCAGGGCCCATGAGTGGCGGGGGAGCAATATCCGCAACTAACTGTGGGTCCCCCACGAATCGACGCAGCCGTCACACATGAAAAATGGGGTGCACCAGCGACCCGGGAGGTAGTGAAAGACGATATGCCACCGGCCCCACCTTTTCCATAACTGCATAAGGCCCATGATAACGAGCGGCTAGCTTATGATCAGCCCGAAATAGGGTAGTCTGGTGATGTGGCAGAACGGACACATATACCAAATCACCGACATGGAACTCCCAATCAGTGTGCTTCTTATCATAGACCTGTTTCATCCGGTTCTGAGCTGAAGCCAAATTAGCCTTGAGCTGGCGAAGAACCTCATCCCGCATTTGAAGCATATAATCCACTTCGGCAACAGAGGAGCGATGAGGTACGTAAGACAAGACTGAAGGAGGAGGGCGACCGTAGACAACCTCGAAAGGGGTGAATCCCGCACGTGTGTGGTAAGCTGTGTTGTACGACCATTCTGCCCATGGAAGGAGCTGAAGCCAACGCCGAGGCTGATCCCCGACAAAGCAGCGTAAATACTGCTCTAGACATGGTTGACCACCTCGGTCTGACCATCTGTCTGAGGGTGATAGGCCATACTCATATGGAGCTCCGTACCCTGCAGCGTGAAAAACTCCCTCCAGAACTGAGAAATGAATACACGATCTCGGTCTAACATAATAGTTCATGGCATACCATGCAACTTTGCGACCTCCTTTACATACAGCTCCGCAACGGTTCGGCAGAAAATGGATGGCTCAAGGCACAAAAGTGGCCGTACTTGGAGAGGCGGTCGACCACCACCATAATGACTGTCTTACCGCGAACCATGGGTAAGGCCTCAACAAAGTCCATGGAGACGTCCTCCCAAACCTTGTCAGGGATAGGAAGGGGCTGGAGGAGACCCGCAGGGGTTGTGGATGCTGATTTTGCCCCCTGACATGTGTCACAAGCTGCCACATAGGAATGCACATCCTTCTGAATACCGGCCCACAAGAAGCTATGACTTACCCGCTTGAATGTTCTGAATGTCCCTTCATGGCCAGCCATAGGAGTATCATGGAAATGGGACACCACACGCCGTCGCAAATCCAGGATGGTAGGTACCCATAAGCGGTCCTTCCAGAATAAGAGATTTTCCCGCCAAGCAAAAGGAGGCTCAGCGGCGGGATCAGCCTGAAGACGGTCAATCAGCGCCTTGGTGGTAGGGTCCTCCACATATGCTCGTTTCAATTCTGGCACAAAGGGGCAACACGGCATAGATATGGCTAAGCATCCCCCGTTCTTGGGCCGGCGAGACAAGGCATCAGCCACAGTGTTGTCCGCACCCCTCTTGTATACCATTTCATAATCATAGCCTAATAATTTACTGACCCAACGCTGCTGAGAGGGCGTAGATACCCATTGGTCCAAGAAGTATTTGAGTGGTTGATGATCTGTCCGAATAAGGAACCGTCGGCCGAGCAAGTAGGGCCGCCACTTGTTGATGGCGTGCACAATAGCGAGCATTTCCTTCTCGTATGCCGACGAAGTCAAAGATCGCCCCGAGAGGGCTTTGCTGAAGAATGCAATAGGACGTTCTTTTTAGAGAAGGACAGCTCTGAGATCCGAATCAGATGCATCGGTCTCAATCACAAACGGTAAGCTAAAATCTGGAAGAACTAATACCGGGGCGGTTGCCATAGCTTGCTTCAATTGGTCAAAGGCTGCCTGTGCTTCATCGGACCATGAAAAGGCCCCCTTCTTGAGCAAGGATGTGAGGGGCCCAGCTATCACCCCATACCGCCCAATAAACCGCCGATAGTAACCAGTGATGCCCAAGAAACCACGGAGAGACTTCACACAAGTGGGCCGAGGACACGAAAGCATAGTTTCCACTTTCGATGGATCAGTGGCCACCCCTTCATGCGAGATAATGTGGCCCAAATAATCTACCTGCGCGCTGCCAAAGGAGCACTTCAACCGCTTTAAAAATAATGAATTAGCACGCAGGATGGTAAAAACTGACCTGAGCTGGCATAGATGGTCCTCCCAGGATGCGCTATAAATAAGTATGTCATCAAAGAACACGAGCACAAACCGGCAGAGATAGGGCCGAAACAGATCATTCATCAAGCTCTGAAAAATGTCCGGAGCATTGGTCAGGCCGAATGGCATGACGAGGAACTCATAGTGCCCGTCATGAGTCCGAAAGGCAGTCTTGTGGATGTCGTGGGGCTGCATGCGTATCTGATGATAACCCGAACGCAAGTCAAGTTTGCTGAAAATGGCAGCCCCTGCCAACTCATCCAGGAGTGTTGTGATCCGAATGGACCACAAGAACTGGGATCGGCAAGAGTGGAAGGAGGAAGAAGAGTTGAGGGGGAAGTTTTGGAATTCAATATTGCATAACTTCAAAAGGGGAGGATGACCTCCATAAAAAGAAGAGGATGGCGCGTCTCCCAAGGGGGCTGCGCCATCTGTCAAAGCTGATGGGCCTCAAATTGGGCCTGATTATTCTCTACCAGTCCCGTCATCTAACAATTAGCCTAAACGGGCTGATTACAACTGATACTTAATAAAAAGAAATATCCTAATGACGGATGCTGTAGACGTGTTGTGTGCTGACGTGCGCAACATTCCACCACGCTTCACTGCCGCCTTGTCCTCAAGGCGTCCATGATGGGAATTGAGCTAGAAAATCATCCTCGAGGAGCCAGGTAGCATCTTCTAACGGCTGACCCTGCCAAGCAACTAGCACCTCCGTGATAATACGACCGGTGCGACGAACGCGGCGGCGATCAATAATAGAAGCCGGAGAAGGTGTAGCAGAAGTAGTCGCCGCTGGCTCAAGAAGTGGGGAACGTGCACTGGGGGCCACGGTAGAAGGATCACCCACAAACTTGCGGAGACATGAGACATGAAACACTGGATGCACCAAAGAACCTGGCGGTAAGGCCAGACGATATGCCACCGGCCCAATGCGCTCAATCACCTCATAAGGCCCATGATAACGGTGGGCCAATTTGCAATTGGCAGTGGGTGCTAAGGAAGTCTGGCGCAAGGGTAGAAGAGACACATAAACCAAGGCGCCCATCTGAAAGGTTCGATCTGTACGGGCGCGATCATAATCCTATTTCATACGGTTCTGAGCTGAGTAGAGGTTGTGCTTAAGTTGTCGCAACACTTCATCGCGAGTTTGGAGCATATAATCCACTTCAGCAATAGCAGAACGATGAGGTATATAAGAAAGAACCGTAGGTGGGGGGCGACCGTACACAACCTCAAATGGAGTAAAACCCGCGCGAGTGTGGTAGGCAATGTTGTAGGACCATTCCGCCCATGGTAGGAGTTGCAGCCAACGGCGGGGTTGATCGCCCACGAAGCACCTCAAATATTGCTCTAAACAGCAATTCACCACCTCTGTTTGCCCATCTGTCTGTGGGTGGTAGGCCGTACTCATATGTAGTTGCGTACATTGTAGGGCGAAGAATTCGCGCCAAAAGTTCGACAGAAAGACGCGATCACGATCGGATACGATGGATTTTGGCATGCCATGGAGCTTAGCGACCTCGCGCACATAGACCTCCGCAACCGTCCGGGCCGTGAAGGGATGGCGCAATGCACAAAAATGAGTGTACTTAGATAACATGTCGACAACCACCAATATGACGGATTTCCCTTGGACGAGAGGTAAGGCCTCGATGAAGTCCATTGAAACATCCTCCCAAATGTTAGTCGGAATGGCCAACGGCTGGAGGAGGCCGGCCGGAGATGTGGTCATGGACTTAGTCCGCTGGCAAATATCACAAGCTGCAACATAATCCTGCACTGCACGACGAAGCCCAGCCCATAAGAAACTCTGGCTCACCCGCTTATAAGTACGAAACGTACCTTCATGGCCTACAATGGGTGTGTCGTGGAAATGAGAAAGGATGCGGCGACGCAAATCTGCATAATCTGGCACCCACAAGCGATCTTTCCAAAATAACAGGTCATTCTGCCACACATAGAAGGGCGCAGAGGCTGGTTGGGCCTGGAGACGCTGGACCAACGCCTTGGTGGACGGGTCAACCACATACGATTGCTGTAAGTCTGGAATGAATGGGCAAGTAGGCCCGGATAAAAGCATACAAGAATCCGTCATGGGTCGACGAGACAGGGCATCTGCAACAGTGTTTTCAGCGCCTTTCTTGTAAGTAATCTCGTAATCATAACCCAACAACTTGCAGACCCACCTCTGCTCCCTTTGCTCCAAAAAATACTTCAGCGGTTGATGATTGGTCCGTATGGTGAACCGCCGGCCCAACAGATATGGTCGCCACTTAGTCACTGCATGAATGATGGCCATCATCTCTCGTTCATATGCTGACAATAAGAGAGTGCGACCCGACAAAGCTTTACTCAGAAAGGCGATCGGACGGTCCTTTTGTAAGAGGACGGCCTCGAGACCAGTACCCGAAGCATCAGTCTCCACCACAAACGGCAGATCGAAGTTGGGGAGCCCCAAAATAGGCGCATGGGCCATGGCCTGTTTAAGTCTGTCGAAAGCCATCTGTGCCTCATTGGTCAAGTCGAAGGCGCCCTTTTTTAATAGGGCCGTGAGTGGCCCGGCAATAGTTCCATAGTGACTGATAAAACGGCGATAATAGCCTGTCAGCCCCAAGAATCCACGCAATGCCTTGACGCACGTAGGTGTCAGCCAGGATAACATCGTGGCAACCTTGGAAGGATCTGTGGCTACACCTTCACTCGAGATGATATGACCCAAATATTCTACCTGTGAACTGCCAAACGAACATTTCGAACGTTTTAGAAATAAAGAATTGGCACGGAGGATCGAGAAAACCGACCTGAGATGCCCCAAGTGCTCCTCCCAGGAGTGGCTGTAGATCAGAATGTCGTCGAAGAAGACCAATACAAACTGGCGAAGAAGTGGCAGAAAAATATCATCCATCAAGCTCTGGAAGGTGGCGGGGGCGTTGGTCAGCCCAAATGGCATCACTAAGAATTCAAAGTGGCCATCGTGGGTTCGGAACGCAGTTTTGTGCGTGTCTGAAGCCTGCATCCAGATTTGGTGATACCCAGAATGCAAGTCAAGCTTGCTAAAGACTCGTGCGCCAGCTAATTCATTGAGCAACTCTTCAATCACTGGAATGGGGTATTTGTCTTTGGCGATAATCGCATTCAGGGCGCGATAATCCACACAAAACTGCCAGGTGCCGTCCTTCTTGCGCACAAGCAACATGGGGGATGAAAATGAACTATTCTGGGTCGGATAATACCTGTGTTCAGCATATCCCCCACCAGACACTCGATCTCTGCTTTTTGAATGTGGGGGTAACGGTATGGTCTGATGTTAGTCGGTTGGGCCCCTAGCACAAGAGGAATGTGATGGTCATGGGCCCGCTGGGGAGGAAGGCCGGTAGGCTTGGAGAAGATGTCCGCATGGTCCTCTAGAAGTAGGCGCATGTCCAGAGGAATGTCACCCTGCACCACATCCTCAATTGCACGCTGTTGAAGAAACATCCCTTGAGGTGCAAATCGACATAAGGAATCAACTGCTTGAGCCGAATGCAGGGTGCCTGGTTGAGTTCCTTGTAAGCGCACCCGCTCCCCTTGGACTTCAAAGTCCATGATCACGTCACGGAAATTCCACAATACGTCGCCCAACTCTTGTAACCACTGGACGCCCAGTACCACGTCCGCTCCTTTTGTAGGTAGGAGGAACAGATCCGTGGTAAATGTGTGCCCTTGTATGGTCAAGGACGCTTGCGCACACACACCTGAACTCCGTAAGTGTTTGCCATCACCAATAAGGATATCAAATGGGGTGGCGTCAGAAACAAAGCACCCGAGGCGCTGAGCCACCCTGTCGTTGATGAAGTTATGTGTCGAGCCACTGTCAATCAAAATTGCCATTGCTGTCGCTTTAACAGGCCTTGGACTCGCATAGTTCGTGGGGTAAACGTGCCTGTATAGGCGTGCACTGATATCTCTAGCTGAACATGGTCATAAATAGGGGTGAAATCCTCAACCTGAGGAGGTTCTTCGTCCTCAACCTCCACAATGAGTAGGCTACCCCGAACTGCACACTGGTGGCCTGGAGCATACTTTTCGTCACAGTTGAAGCATAGGCCTTTGGCCCTCCGTTCTGCCATCTGAGCTTGGGTGATACGACGGATAGGAGTGGAATTGGACCCTGGCAATGCTGGCCGGTTCGAACTGGAGCCGAGTGTAGTACCTGCCGAAGGGTTGGGGTGGCCAGACGGTCGTGGACTCCATACCCCACGACTTCCTCTTTTCTGACAGGCTAGTTTCTCCTCCTCGATTCTGGCATGACGCACCACGTCGCGCATCGTGTGGCAAGGGAAGTGGCGCATTTCATCAGCTATCTCGGCCTTCAGCCCACGCTTGAATGTGCCCACTAGTGCAGCGACGGGCCAGTCGGGCAGTCTGTTAGCAATTTTCATGAAGTCGGAGTAATAGGCCCTTACCGTAGTTGTCTGCTTCAGGGTTGACAACATCTCATTGAAGTCCTGAAACTCGTTCGGCCCGAATTGAATACACAACTCGTCGGAGAAAGACACCCAAGTGGGGAAACGTGTTTCCTTTTCGTATGCCTGGAACCAGATGGAGGCATCGCCATCCAAGTGGAATGCAGCCACCCGTAAGCACTCATCATCAGAGTAGGTGCCTTGGTACGAAAAAAATTTGTCAGCTTTATAGAGCCATTCAACAGGGTCGTCTTCTCCGTTGTACCGAGGAAACTGCAGGCGAGCCAGTCTGGGCTCTGCACTGCTGCGCTGGCCTCCACGTGAGTCCTGGTTTTCATTCCAGCCATCCTCCATCTCATCCTGCAGTGGACGAGTGCGGTTGGTCATTGTGACATTTCGTCGAACACCTTGTGTGCCTCGCATTGCTGTGCCATGGAGTCCTCCTTCTGCGTCCAAGTTGACGGATCCCAGTTGGATCCCATAAGAAAAGGGTTGACCGCTGGTCTGGCCAAGCAGCGAAGCCCCTAGCGTCAGAGATCCTTCCTGTCTGCTAGGGCCTCCCATCTCACGTGAGGGTAGCGGAGGAGTCAAGATGGCAGATTTGAGGGGCTGCTGGGGAGCCTGGGTGAGCCTCATCTCCCGGAGTTCGTCCTTGATCGAAGCGAGGAGAGACAGCATGGCCGTCTGAGTGGAATCGGCATCGACCTTGGGACTAGAGGTCTCCTTGGCGACCTCGGCCTCTGGTAAAATTTCGGGTACCATGTTGGGCTGCTTGCGAGGAGGCATGAGCGCTCGTGGATCGATGCTCTGATACCAATGTCGTGATCCGAATGGACCACAAGAACTGGGATCGGCAAGAGTGGAAGGAGGAAGAAGAGTTGAGAGGGAAGTTTTGGAATTCAATATTGCATAACTTCAAAAGGGAAGGACGACCTCCATAAAAAGAAGAGGATGGCGCGTCTCCCAAGGGGGCTGCGCCATCTGTCAAAGCTGATGGGCCTCAAATTGGGCCTGATTATTCTCTACCAGTCCCGTCATCTAACAATTAGCCTAAACGGGCTGATTACAACTGATACTTAATAAAAAGAAATATCCTAATGACGGATGCTGTAGACGTGTTGTGTGCTGACGTGCACAACAAGGAGCTCCTCAATCACCGGGATAGGATATTTATCCTTCACCGTAATCGCGTTGAGCACACGGTAGTCAACACAGAAGCGCCAAGAACCATCCTTCTTACGAACCAATAGGACCGGAGAAGAAAATGAACTAGTGCTGGAACGGATTATACCTAATTGCAACATCTCTTGCACTAACCGTTCGATTTCCGCTTTTTGAACATAAGGATACCGGTAAGGTCGGACATTAGCGGGGGAAGCTTCAAGCCTGATAGGGATGTGATGGGCTGGCGGAAGGCCAGATGGCTCTGCAAAGATATCCTCATGCTCGGCCAGGAGGCGGAGCATGTCATCTGGCAATGCTGGTTGACTCACATCCATGATAGCACGTTGCTGGAGAAATAGACCATGAGGTGTAAACCGGAAAAGAGAACTCACCTCCTGGGCCATGTGCAGGGTGCCTGGTTGCGACCCATGTAAACGCACACATTGACCTGCTACCTCGAAGTCCATAGTCAGATCCCGGAAGTTCCAGACGACATCGCCCAAGTCTTGAAGCCACTGGACTCCTAACACCACATCAGCCCCCTTTGTGGGTAAGAGAAAGAGATCAGTGATGAAGGAATGTCCTTGAATCACCAACTCAACTTGTGCACACATGCCCACACTCCGGAGGTGTTTGCCATCGCCGATCACCACATCAAATGGTTTGGAGTCTGAGACATAGCACCCCAAACGCTGTGCCACTTTGTCATTGATAAAGTTGTGAGTAGAGCCACTATCGATGAGTACCGCTACTGTTGGCGCTTGAGCTGGCCCTGAACGCTCATGGTTCTGGGGGTGAAAGTACCTGAGAATGCATGGACGGATATCTCCGGTTGCACATGATCATAGAGGCCGGGTGCCTCTTCTGGCTCAGCCACTTCTTCTTCCTCGGCTTCTTCAACAAGTAAACTACCCCGGACGGAGCAGCGATGTCCAGGGGCAAACTTCTCGTTGCATTTAAAACAAAGTCCTTTAGAATGCTGTTCGTCTATTTGGGCTGGCATCAGGCGACGGACAGGTGGAGTAGCAAGCCTTGGCAATGCCGGCCGGCTTGGGCTGGGGCCAGGCGTTGGGGCCGAGACATATGTGGGGCTGGTAAGGGGGCGCATAGCCATCACCCCACGGCTCCCTCTCCGCTGACGAGCCAATTTCTCCTCCTCGATACATGCATGGCGCACCACATCGCGCATGGTATGGCATGGGAAGTGGCGCATCTCATCAGCAATCTCTGGTTTCAGCCCACGCTTGAAGGTGCCCACGAGAGCTGCTATTGGCCAATCTGGTAGGCGATTGGCAATCTTCATGAATTCTGAATAATAGGCCCTTACTGTGGTGTGATCTATACATGAAATATGCATTTTATTATCTCTTAAACTTATGTTTTTGCTAGTGTTTGGTTAGAATAACTACTACTTTAATATAGTTTTTGGTTTTTGTAGGAAACAAGAGTAAAACGCAGAAATGGGATAAAACACGACTCTAATGATTGAATATTCATAACTTCGATTGCATATCTCTGATGGGACTGATTTAAGCTTCATGTTAAAGTACACGAAGTCAGCTTTCCAACGCCACTGACTGTTCGCAATTCGGATTTTTGAGCAAAAAGTTATGATCATTTGAAATATCGCACGCAAAAGAGACACGATTAAAGAGAAGAACCGTCAATATGAGATTGGATGGATGAGATCAATACAACGGGTTTTTGTTTAATAAAGAAAAAAAATAATAAAAAAAAGAAATATGACCGGTTCAGAATCCGGTCCGGTTCAGTTAAAGGAAAAAGAAGAAAAAGATAACCCCGGCCCGAGCCAAAGCTCGGGCCTTCGTTCTAGAACAGAGCGTTCGAGTTCTGCTCGAACGCCGGCAAAGGAGCGGCGAGGACTGAGCGTCGGCAGGACATGACGACGGCTGGGCTGGTTTCACAGCGGCGATGGAAACTTGATGACCGGAGTTGGCGTCGACTGGAGAAGAAACAGAGATGATGGCGATGGGTTCCGGCAAAAGGGCGATCGAAGCGGCGGAGCAGAACAGACAAGAGGCGGCCATTGGCGAAGGCGGAGCTCGAGCTGAAGGCGATGGCGGCAGAACGGCAGTCGTGGCGGAGTAGGAATTTGAGAGACGTGCTCAAATTGGATTTTGAAATGGATTTGGGACTCTGTTAAAAACAGAGCCGTGCTTCGATTTCGTGACGGATTTGAGTTTATCCAAATCCGAAATTGACAAGAATAGGACACTCTTTCGAAGCCTATAAATAGAGGAGAAACAGAGGACTGTTAGTGCCGGCCAGAAAAACAGAGGTGGAACGAAGAAAAAAAAAGCCGCCGGAAAACAGAGCTTTCCGGCGGGGTTTCGGCCGGAAGAGAGAGAGAGGGAGGAGGAGCGACCGGAGGAGAGGAAGACAGGGCCGGAAGAGAGGAGAAAGGCCGGATTTTTGGGCTGTTTGTGAACTGTTACAGTAACGGCTGCGCGAGGAAGACGATGAACAGTGCATGAACAGTACCCGTGAACAGTGAACAGTGATTTTTTTGTGAATAGTTCACAATGACACCAACGAATCAACAACGTTCTCCTTGTCCGATGGCCGGCTAAATTTGCATCCAAGGCGTAGATGAAGCCCTAGATTTGTGTTATTACTCTTGTTTGTTTTATTTAATACAGTTGATATGATTTTGCTTAATGCTATTTCATGAGTTTCTTTTGAGTGCTTGACCATAGACTTGATTAATATACATGAAATTAGATCTTTTTAATTCCTATGCTTAGCTAAAAGTAGGCTGGTGTTAATTCTATGCCCGACCAAGGATAGGATCATTAGCCCAAATGATAATTCTATGCCCGACCAAGGATAGAATTATCTACATTAATTTTTAGTGGATGAACTCTCGTGTCCGACCAAGAACGTGAGTGAATTCATTGTGATTTGTGTGTCTGACCATGAACACAAATTACCATATCATGTCAATTTGAGCGTAATAATAATTGAGAGTAGTAATTGCATATTTAGTGGTGGATTATCTGCTTTGGCACTTCTCCATATTAGTTAAAATCCATTTTAAAGTAGTTAAATTTTATTGCTTTCTTTAGATTAAATTAAACTGCAACTTTCTTTCAATTGAATTTGGTAAAATATTAGTCCGTCCCTGAGGTTCGATAACCCTTTAATACTCACTGTAGTACAATTGCCTTGTGCACTTGCAAGGGTTTATATTTAAACGATCATGGTGGTCTGCCTTAGGCTAGACAACATTTCATTGAAATCTTGAAATTCATTTGGTCCAAATTGGACGCACAACTCTTCAGAGAAGGACACCCAAGTAGGATAACGCACCTCCTTTTCGAAGGTCTGAAACCAAATAGAGGCGTCTCCATCAAGATGGAAGGCTGCCACACGTAGGCGTTCCGCATCAGAGTATGTCCCTTGGTAAGCGAAGAACTTGTCCGCCTTGTACAACCATTCGACGGGGTCTTCATCTCCATTATATCTTGGAAACTGTAAACGAGCCAGTCTGGGCTCAGCGCTGCCCCTCTGGCCTCCGCGAGATCCATGGAATCCCACTCCTCATCGATCTCTTGCTGAACGTTTCATGGATGTGTAGCCATTGAAGCATTTCCACGAGCACTTGGCATGCCTTGTGCATCAAGGCCAGGGCGGCCACCTTCTGCGTCTGGGTTAACGGACCCAATTCGGATTCCATGAGGGAGAGAATTTTCTGTGGATTGCCCTGGTGCTGAGCCGCCAGGCACATGGAACCCCCCTGGTCGGACAGGAACCCCATTCCCCCTTGATGGCGGCGGTGGCATGGTCATGTTGGCAGTTTGTGTGGCCTGGTTTTGCGCCTGTATAAGCTCGATGTTCTGCAGCCATATATTAATCGCATTGATCATGGAGATTAGAATGTCTTGGCTGGAATCAGCATTCATCCGTGGGCTGGGAATCTCCTTTGCAGCCTCTGGCTCTGGCTGTGTTTCAGAGGCCATGGCTGGCTGCTTGCGAGGAGGCATGTCTGGCTCTGATACCAATGTTGTGAAAAGAAAGGAGAAGTAAGGAAAACAGGAAGAGAAGTAAGGAAAACTTGATTCAATATTGCATGCCCCAGAAGGAGGAAGAAGACCTCCTTATAAAGAAAGAGAGGGTGCGTCTACCTAGCCTGATTACAAGATATGACCTTTCATCTTCCTAGAATAATTATAACATATGACCTTTCAGCTTCCTAGGTTGATTACAAGATATGACCTTTCAGCTTCCTAGAATAATTACAGCATGTGACCTATCAGCTTCCTAGAATAATTATAACATATGACCTTTCAGTTACCAAGATACGGATCTGCGTACTGCCATTCACATCCAAGGTTTTAAAAACTGGACTGGTGACCGACCCGGAATTCCTGCAGGGTAGGTCCAACCGGGGGTCAACCCAGGTTGACTCGGTTCAATAAAAAAAATAAAAAAAAGAGGACAGGGAGGGGCGGCTCCCTTTGGCCGGCGCCGGAGGGGGAGGAGGGGGGTCTGCCTCGCGGGGCTGCCCCGTCAAGGCAGAGACCCTCCAGGGGGGGCTCCCGTCGAGGCAGAGCCCGACTCTGGTTCGAGGCAACCAAAGCCCCCATCGGGGGCTCTGACTTGTCGAGGTGGCCTGGGGGCTCTGCCTCGACGGGAGCCCCGCCTCGCGCTGGTCGGGGCTCCCGTCACGGTAGAGCCCCCAGGCCGAAGGGCTCTGTCGTGACGGGAGAATGCTCCCACCTCAGAGCCCCCGTGGGCACGGCAGAGCCCCCATTGGGGCTCTGCCTTGACAGGAGCCCTGCCTTGCACTGGGCAGAGGTGGGGCTCCCATCACGACAGAACCCCCTGGCGGGGGCTCTGCTCTGGTTCAAGGCAGGCCTCCGCTCGAACCAGAGCCCCCAGCGGGGGCAAGGACGGGGGCAAGGCGGAGCCGTCCTGACGGGGGCTCTGCCACGACGGGAGCCCCGCCTCGAACCAGAGCCCCTAGCGGGAGCGAGGCGGGGCCACCCGGGAAGGGGTCGCCGTGGGGAGAGGGGGAGGCCGGAAGGGGGGAGAAGGGGAGGTGGGGGGTTAAAACCCGGACCGGACCGGTCGGCCGGGTTACTGGTTCAACTGGCCGGGTTGTAATGACCCGGCCGGGTCAACCGACTCGGTCGACCCGGTCAACTCGGACCAAAAACAGGTCCGGCTCCGGTCGGACCAGCCGGTCCAGTCCGGGTTTTAAAACCATGTTCACAACATTTACATGGTTGTATCATATCAAAAAGAAATCTGATGTGTTTGATGTTTTTGTTAGTTTTAAATCAATGGTTGAAAATCTTTTTAGCACTACTATTGTGTATTTTCGATCTGACAATGGCACAAAATTTGTAAATTCAAAATTTTCTGCATCGTTTTCAAAGTGTTGGCATTATACATCAACTGCCTTGTCCCTATACACCAGAACAGAATGGCATCGCTAAGAGGAAGCATCGTCACTTAGTAGAAATAGCTTTATCTTTTTTGCTCATAGCTTCTATGACAACTTAGTTTTGGTCTGAAGTAGGTACTACTGCAGCCTTCTTAATCAATCGACTTCCGTTTGTATCTTTGAATTCCCTTTCTCCTTTCTAAATTCTGTTTCAAACAATACCTGATTATTCATTTTTTTTGTGTATTTGGTTGTCGATGCTATCCTTGGTTAAGGCCTTATACATGTCACAAATTGGAACCTCAATCTGTTCCATGTGTTTTTCTTAGTTATTCCTCTCAAACAAAAGGGTATCAGTATCTTGATTTGCAAACTAATCTTGCCTATATTTCCAAACATGTCAAATTTTTTGAAACTGAATTTCCTTTTCATTCTTTTGATTTGTACTCGATTACTTCAGCTAGAGTTTTGGGTTTTTCTTTACCTGCTCCATCTCCCTCTCTTCCCCCCAATTCTTTGTTACGTACTTTGCCTGTTTCCCCTCCCATTTCACTCATACCTCCTTCTACTTCTTCTCCACAACCTTCTTTGTCATCCTCTCCTCCTTCAGTTCCATCACATTCCACTTCCTCTATTTCAGTTCCTTCACTTCATCCCATGGTTACAAGAAGTAAGTTTGAGATTCACAAGCCTAAACTTGCATGCCGCTATTACATCCACTACTATATCCTTAACTGAGCCCCATACTTTTGCTATCGCATCTATGTTTTCTCGGTGGCTATACTGTCATTGGTTGTAAATGGGTTTTCAAGATCAAGAGAAATCCTGATGTTTTTGTATCCCATTATAAGGCCAGATTGATAGCTAAAGGGTATCATCAGGAGGAAGGTTATGAATATTTTGAAAGTTTTAGACATGTGGTGAAAATTCAGACTGTTCTTCTTGTGCTAAGTCTTGTAGTTTCTCAGCATTGGTCTGCCTGACAGCTTGATGTATCCAATGTGTTCTTATATGGTAATTTGAATGAAGACATTTTTGTGGCACAACCACCTGGTTTTTCTGATAAGCAACATCCTGATTTTGTTTGTAAGTTGAAGAAGGTGGTTTATGGGTTAAAGCAAGCTCCTAGAGCTAGGAATTTGGTATGAACGACTCTTATCTTACATTGTTTCTCGTGGTTTCACAATCTATCATGCTGATACATCCTTATTCATTCTAAAAAGTGGTACTCGTCTTATTATAATATTAGTGTATGTTGATGATATATTAATCACTGGCAGTGATGCCATTTCTGTTTAGCAAATCATTAATGCTCTGGGTTCTGAGTTTGCAATTAAAGATCTATGATAGATTCATCACTTCCTTCGTTTGGAGATTAAGCATACAAATTCTGGCCTGTTTTTTAATCACTCACATTATTCTCAGGAGATTTTGAATCATGCTTCCATGATTATCTATAAACCTGTTTCTACTCCTTGTCATTCTAAACAGAAATTGAGTCCGTCTGACACAGATTTGTTTGTTGATCCGGCTTTATATTGAAGTCTGGTTGGTACTTTGCAATATCTCACTAATATCATACCAGATATCACTTATGCAGTCAATATCGTATGCCAATATATGCATTCCCCATCCATTTCCCATTTTCTGCTGTAAAAATGATTCTTCGATGTGTCTGTGGCACACTTGATCATAACATTTATATTCAACCAATTAGGCTCTTACTACTTATACAGATGCTGATTGGGCAGGCGATATCTCTCATCAATGATATGTGACTAGGTATTGTGTGTTTATGGGGCAAAATTTAATTCTTTAGCGCTCCA
Organism: Houttuynia cordata; assembly: GCA_039654745.1. Classification (NCBI taxonomy): domain Eukaryota; kingdom Viridiplantae; phylum Streptophyta; class Magnoliopsida; order Piperales; family Saururaceae; genus Houttuynia; species Houttuynia cordata. The sequence continues at coordinate 58,641,565 of CM077502.1, read as the reverse complement.
AGAAATAGGAAACAGTTTCTCGTTCTTCCATAGAAGCAGAATACCGTGCTTTAGCTTTTGTTGCCACCAAATTGGCTTGGCTTGCAACGCTATATAAATGTCTTTCTCTTCCTTGTGATCATGTTCTAATTATTTGGTATGATAATCAATCTGCATCTCACTCTCTTCAAATCCAGTATTTCACGCTTGGACAAAACATATCGAGATTGATCATCATTATATACGGGAGTGCATTCTGGCTAGTGCAGTTTGTGTTCAACACATTTCCTTTGTTTCTCAACTTGTGGATATCTTTACTAAATCTCTCTCCACACTACGATTTCACATGCTGTAAGACAACTCATATGTCTACTACCCCATGAGCTTGAGGGAGCATGTTAGCAGATATTAATTACTTAACTCTAGGTTGTTAGTTAACTAAATAGGTTACTACAATGTATTAGGATAGGGTGGTTATAACTGTCATTGACAACTGTTGTAATTGAGGTCTATAAATAAAGCATGTATTCTCTCATTTAATTTGATTAAAAATATAGAGTATTATTTTCAACAGCCAGAATTACATCCGAAAGGAACCAAGGGGAATACGTTCTCCAAACATTAGAGCTTCCTTGGTTCCTCGCTCTCTGCGCTAGACAATGCGCTACATAATTTGCTTCCCTCGGTACGAGTTTATTGTATTGACCGAAAGCTGGTCGTTAGGCTTAAAGCTAAATTTTGATGGTCCATTGGGTGTACCATAGCCATAGTTGCGGTATGCCATATACCTACACTAAAGTAGAGCTCAATTTAAGAGGAAACATAACTTCCTTGGTAGTCCAAGTGTTACTTCTCTTATGGGCAATATTTTTTTGATAGGTGTTGCAAAACTGGGTATACACTTGTAAGGAAAACAGATGGCTAAAAGGATGCTTAATTGAGCATATTATAGTCCATGTTGCTCCATCTAAGCGTTTGGAAGCTGAAAAATTGATCTTTCAGGCCTGAAAAGGTAAAAATTTTCACCTATCACTATGAAAAGTGTTTGGAAGCTGAAAGGGTGAAAAGTGGTCAGTGACGGTGATAGGTAAATTTTTTTATATTTTCACCTTTCAGACCACATGTTGTGTTTGGTTGGTAAAAGGCTGAAGAGTGGCGGTGAAAGGTGATAATTTTTTACCTTTCACCCCTGAAAGACTGATTCTCACTCGAGTGAGAATCAGGCAGACGAGGGAAAGCTGATAGAAAAAACTACCTACTGCCCCCTCGCCCGTCGTCGGGCTCACTCGTTGTCACCCTCTTTCTCCCCGATGGTGACAAATCTAGCGGTGGGTGGGGGTGGCAGCGACAACGGTGGTAGTGGTGGTGGCGGTGGCGGCGGTGGCAGCGGTGGTAGCAGTGGAGGCAACGGCGGCAGTGGTAGTGGTGGCGACGACAGTGGCTATAGTCTTCTCCGGATACACAATAGCCGCTATATCGTGTGTTCAATTACACGATAGTTGATTACATGATAGGTACAACTATCATCATCGATTACACGATAGATGTGCATATCGTGTAATCGATTATCGTTACTATCGTGTAATCGATGACACGATAGTCACCGCCACCATTGCCGCTGTAGACTCACCGCTAGATTTGTCACCACCGGGGAGAAGGAGGTGACAGAGAGGGGCATAGTGGGTTTTCGATCTGTACGGCTCCGCCGCATCTTTGCTCCACCAAACGCAAATTACACCTAATTTTTTTTTCAGGTTCCTAAACGCAAGTCACCAATCAGAAATCAGGCTGACGAGAGAAGGCTGAAAATAATAATTACTTTCAGGTTCCCAAATGGGTTGTCACCAATTAGGAAAAATCCCCTTGATTATTTTTAGCAATATATAAATTTTTCACCTTTCACCTATCAGTATCCAAGCGCACCCTAAAAAAGAGGACAGTCCCGATTTAGATGTTCGTCCCATTAGTTGGGGTTTTCACCCTCTAATTGATATCAATATTTTTTTCAGATATCAATATTTTTTTCAGACGGAGCTAGAAAGCAGGTAGCAGGGAGTACCTTTTTAAACTGATTGAGTCATTTCATATAAACTTCTAAAAATTTATTATGGGTTGTTCATGTCCTTCATGAAAGGGGCTTTTTACATATTACCTGGCGCCAGGTTTGGTTTTATCATATCACCTGGAAAAAGATAGTTCCTTTCATATGACCTGGAAGCTACCCAAAATACCCTTGTCTTCTATATACGGCAGCAGGGGTTTTTGCAATTTTTTGAGAAGGCGTTCCGGAGAAGAAGGAAAAGGCGGTCTGGAGAAGAAGGTGTTTCGGAGAAGTTCCGTGCAGCAGCTCCGGCCATAACGTCGCCGGCGCCGGCGCCGTCCAAACCAGGAAAAGTTATATTGCTGCCAAAACACGAAAAAAGAGCGGGAAAGCAGTTGATAGGCAAACACAACTGCGAAAGAGTAATCGTCCATTCAAAAACGGTACGTCAACTTGAAATTCAACGTTTGATATAATGTAAATTTGATCGAGAGATGAAAGTTGAAAATTTGCACAGTTTTCCACTTTTTCCTACTGTCGTATATTCCCTAACACGACAATAACAATAGTCGTATATTTTACAACACGACTATTACACGACTATTTTCAATCAAGGTTTATTAATTAATTTCATTATTGTAATGCCAGGTAAGGATGGATTTGATACCTTTGTGCTTACACTATGATGGAATATTCACAAATTCTGATGGGTATGTGGGCGGGAAACTGAAGCTCATGTCTATTGATACACAAGTAAAGTACATGGGACTGTTGCAACAAGTGGAAGAAAGATTACCGCTGAAGTCTCCATCCGGTACATTGTCTTTGTCATATCTTGTTTGTTGTGGAACCCGATACGTCCTTGAAGACGATGAAGACGTGAAGACAATATTCATTCTTCACAACAAGAGGCGATGCACAGATGGACCACTCAATCTATACGTGGAGTGGACTTCTGCTGGAAATAACAACACGGAGAATTCCATTGCCAATAAGCAAATGGTTTCCACTGTGGATAAGGACGGCAAGAATTCAATGCCTCCAAATGGGAGGACGGCCAGTAAGACACCACAGGAGAGGCCGTCCAGCCCGGGGAATAAGTCACCTGCACTAGCAGTTGAAGGAGGAAAAGATGAAAATTGTTCTCTTGAAACCGTGAGGTAAGGGGTGAAATTAACGAGTGGACATATATTAAAGTCGTGTTGCATACGACACGACTGGAATTAAAGTCGTGTTGCATACGACACGACTGGAATTAAAGTCGTGTTGCATACGAGACGACTGGAATTGAAGTCGTATTGTCGACAACATGACTAAATAATCAAGTCGTTTAGACGTTTTTGTACAATATGCATGCCATTCTTACCATGTTGTTATCGCAGATTGGGAGATGGTAATAAAAATATCAAGGATAAATTTCCGAATGAAGTCGATAACCAGTGTCAGATGAATGGGATCAATGGTGAAGATGAAGATGAGGATGAAGACGAGGATGAAGAGAAAGATGAAAATGAAGACGAAGATGAAGATGCAGATGAAGAAGAATTATTTGACAATGAACAAATACCGTGGTCTGCAGATGACTGGGATGAGCCTCTCACACTACCAATTTTTCCCGGCCCGCATCCGACGGGAGGAGACCAGTCTGTGTCAGGAATAGAACTCCAACAAGCAGCGAGAGCATCCACTTCTAAAGGAAAATCTATCACGTCAGGGGCACAAGACTTGGACGACAATGAGTACAACAATATTGATGGTGAAGGTGGTTGGGAATGGGGTACCTCTTCACCGCATGCCGGTCTTGCAAAAAAATATGAGGAGGAGACGATGTTGAGCGGCAGTTTGCAAGGAGACGACTATGAGGCACAACTTGCCTTAGGGGCTGGATTCGAAAGTATAAAACAGTTCAAAATGGTTCTTACTGATTTGGCAATCAAGAGGAAATTCATGTTCAAAGTGGCGGACGAGAACAAGGACACCTTTGCTGCAAAGTGCAAGATTATAGGGTGCAAGTGGTACATACGGGCTTCGAATCTAGTTGACGGAGTCACCGTGACAAGGAGTGAAGGAAGGCATACATGCGACATTTTGATAAGTTCTAAAGATCATCCATTGGCCTCACACTTATGGATTGCACGGAAGTGTCATGGCCTCCACAAGGATTCAAACTCCATAAAAATGGCTAATATCCAATAGTACATTGAGAAACATTGGGGCGTCAAAGTGAACTATCAAAGGGCATGGAGGGCGAAAGAGGAATTGATACGATTGATCGATGGCAACCCGGAAGACGCATATCGTATTTTGCCCCATTATGGAAAGGAATTAGAGCGGTGTAATCCAGGTACATATGTGGTGATTGAAAGATGTTGTGATATTCCAGAAATTGAAAATGAGGAAGCCAGATACGAGTTCAGACGTGTCTTTTGGATCTTCGGCCCGGTCGCAAGAGCATTCCGAAGATCACTTAGGCCGCTGCTCACAGTTGATGGAACATTCCTGAAAGGAAAGTACCCCGGAGTGTTATTGGTTGCAACAACAGTCGACGGGAACCAACAATTGATGTGCGTTGCATTTGCAGTTGTTGACAAAGAGACTATAAATTCGTGGTATGCTAAGAAGATTGTATGAGTAGTCGTGTATTCGAGCAACACGACTACTCATACAGTCGTATTGTTTCGTATACGACTGTGTACCCCCTATCTCTTCTTGAATCTGCTTTCACTCTGATTGCTGCCTTGCAGAAAGTGGTTTCTCAGCCTACTCAAAGCCACCCTCTTTACAGACCCCCCGGCGTCTCTGGATACAATTGTCTCAGATAGACAGAAGGGACTTCTGAGAGCGGTTGCTGATGTATTTTCTGAGGCTCACCATGGGTTTTACCTAAGGCATATGGCCGCCAATATGCTTAATCAATGGAAGGATAAATACTTGAAAGACCTTCTATTCCGAGCTGCAAAATGCTTCCGGAGAACAGAATTTGATGAAATCATGCACAAGATGAAGGACCACAATGAGGAGGCATGGAAATATGTTCAGAAGATCAATAAAAAAAATTGGGCTAATGTGGAATATCCGGGTAAAAGATATGGCATGCTCACATCAAGTATATCAGAAAGTGCAAATAGTATGCTATTGAAGGCTAGATTTTGGCCAATAACTCGGTTGATCGAGCAAACTCGTGCGACCACGACCTCCCATTTCGAGAGACGCCGCATGGAAGCAGAACGGCTAACGACACCATTAACCAAGTATGGACACAATCATATCAGCGAAATGAGGAATAAGAGTGCTGGAACAGTCAGAGTGCAACCGCTATCATTATGGCAGTTTGAAGTCACATCTTTATACCATGTGGTAAGAATTCATTCCGCAATGGTTTCTGATAATTCAATTTCGGAATAGTTGTATCGTGCGATAGACGACTAATTATATAGTAGTGTTGTCGCCTACACGACTAATGATATAGTCGTGTTAGCCACGACACGACTAGTGATATAGTCGTCTTAGCGACGACACGACTATTAAAATAAGAAAACTATTTCACAACAAGACTATTCATGTTGTTGTCATATTTTTTCCTCAGGATGTTGTTGACCTAACGAAGAGAACCTGCACATGTGGGTTCTTCCAGAGCATGGGACTTCCTTGCAAGCACGCCATTGCATGTATCGATGAGAGGAGTTTCGACCCGGTGGAATATTGTGAAAAGTGGTACCATGCGTGTCTGTACCGCACAACGTATGAAGAAGTAGTTTTCCCTACTTTAGACAGGAGTCAGTGGGGGGATTACGGGGTTTTATTCAAATGCGAACCGCCCATGCTCGATGCTCCAAAGAGGGGTAGGAGACAGACAAAGAGAATCGAGTCACAGCCTGACCCGCCAGAGAGGTTGAGGGTGAGATGTGGCAACTGTCAACAAGTTGGTCACAACCGTAAACGGTGTACTAACCCAACAGTTGCGAAAGAAGCAATGAAGCGCAGATATCGAAGACTCCCACAACAAGGCAACCTGGGATCGGATGATTCAGCGCCGAGACGACCCTCTGGCTTACCTAAGGCCCCACCCTTCTTCACTTAGGTCAATCACAAATTCATGTATAACAAATATTACTCTACCGCAAAGTATGCATGTAGTCGAATATTTCTTTGAATGCAAGTGTCGTGTTGCATAAGTGTCGTGTTGTATAAGCGCCCTCCCGTCGTATAAAATAATTGTCGACTACAATATTATACGACTAATAATACAGTCGTATATGATACAACACGACTATATAGATAGTCGTATATGATACAACACGACTATATAGATAGTCGTATATGATGCAACCCGACTATATCAGATGTCGTGTTTGAAGAGTCGACACTAAGCGGCTTTCCAATACACTGTCGACATGAAAGAAATGACTTTGAATTTATTGAAAGCATACTGTATGTACATGGAAGAAGATTCAGAAAACCACAAAAAAGTGTGACATAAGAGGAATATAATTGTCGACTACAATATTATACGACTAATAATACAGTCGTATATGATACAACACGATTATATAGATAGTTGTATATGATACAACACGACTATATAGATAGTCGTATATGATACAACACGACTATATCAGATGTCGTGTTTCATAAGAGTCGACACTAAGCGGCTTTCCAATACACTGTAGTCATGAAAAAAATGAATTTCAATTTATTCAAAGCATACTGTATGTACATGGAAGAATATTCAGAAAACTACAAAAAAGTGTCGACTGTAATAGTATACATGTAAAAAAAAGTTCAAAATAGAATATTAGTCTTAATCCGACATCCTCAAAAACCCCGCAATTGTGACAGCCTGATTTTGCTTTTTGATTGAATCGTCGTCAAACTCGCTGTCGATAACCCCGCGAATCATAGTTGCAGCAATTATTGGGCGCCACTTTCGTGTAATTGTTGACTGATCAAACTCAGGTGGGTTGACATTGGACGCCAGGTGCGCCACGTACATCATGATGAAAATGCCACAGTCTTTTGAGTTCTGTTGGCAGGGCGCTTTCGCGATCTGAGTCATCTTCCAGTCGATGCAACGGATGAGTCCCAGTGTGTGTGCCATGACAAGGTTCATAAAGTTCGTGAATTTCTCAGCTGCGACCCTGTGATGTGGATACAACTAGGGTTTGCCGGATAGGGGGTTGTAGAAACGCCATACACCAACTGGGAAGTGTACATAGACGAGGCGAAAATGGGAACCAGTGCGGATTGGGAAAAAGGCGTAGAACATGTTCCTGTTCAATCCCTTGAGCATCCTCCCAAGTTTTTTTATTAATTTTGTATTATTGCCCCCTTCTATGTATTCCTGCAAAATCGCAATAGAATAAGAAAATCACGAACTGGAAACGTGAAATTAGCGCTCGTGATGCAGGAAAAACTTACGTTGTCGAATATTTCTTTGAATGCGTGACATCCAAAAAAACTGAACGGATACTTCAGCTGTTCTCTGTCATTACGCTCCCGTAATAGACCCAAAAATTCATCTATAACCTGTATAAACCAACAACATATTCAGAAATTGGCAATATTCAAACACTAATGGACTTTAGGAATAGTCGTGTCGTCGACATAGACGACTATGCGTAAAGTCGAGTACTTTATATACGATTTTATGAATAGTCGAGTATGTTATATACGACGTTAGGAATAGGCGAGTATTTTATATACGACTTAAGGAATAGTCGAGTATGTATACTTACATTGGTGTTAATTTCTGTTGTTTGCAGAAGGGATACGTAGTCATCATCACATAGCGTTGGGATAAGATAAGCCTTCCTTGGATTGGCTATCCATCCTGATATTTCCACTCTATCCCGCTCTAACAACAGCCCCATGTCAAAGCATAACTCCAAATTACCATAGTTTTCTGGGAGATCAACTTTATGCTTAGCCTTTTCTGGGGTTTGCAGGACATCAACGTCAACAGCCTGGGATGACGTTAAGCCAGTTGCCTCCTTCACCTCCTCCGTTGCCTCATCCTCCTCCTCCTTCTCCTCCTCCTCCTTTGCCAATGAATCCTCGTCCTTCTTCTCCGCCTCCTCCTTTGCCCATTCATCATCCTTGGCCGTTTGGATATCCGACTGCTGTAGGGAAGAGATCGCCTCATCGATGATAGAGGTTGTTCGTCGGTCGGATAAGGTATCTGCAGAGTCGGCATTCGGATCTTCTGCCAAATTCTTCCTCGCCTTCTCCTCCACCATTCTCCGTATATGGTCATCTTCCCTAAGCCTCTGCAATTCCCTCGCAGAGACAGTCCTCATTCTCCTCCTTACCACTACACCAGGGGGGAATCTGTCCCGGCCGTACGTCATCCGGGACTCCTCTTCTGCACGCTCCATGTGTTCGTCAAATTCTGGTTGGAGCTTCTTCAAAAACAACTTTGCGGCGGCTCTCTTTGTAGCCCGTTGACTCTTATCTTCCACATCCGCCTGCTTTATGGGAGCTATAATGACATTTTCAATATTCGTGTTAGTAGTAGCAAGAAATATAACATAGTCGTGTAGAATTCAACACAAAAGAAGGAATAGTCGTGTACAATGCATCACAAAAAATTAGCTAGTCGGGTTGAATGCAAGACGAAAAATTATCTAGTCGTGTTGAATGCAAGACGAAAAATTAGTTAGTCGGGTTGAATGCAAGACGAAAAATTATCTAGTCGTGTTGAATGCAAGACGAAAGATTAGCTACTCGTGTTGAATGCAAGACGAAAAATTAGCTAGTCGGGTTGCATGCAACACGAAAAATTAAATAATCGTGTTACAACTTACCTTTACCCCAGTTCAATGAATCGCTGGCTGACTTGTGCGCCAGCTCCTTTCTGCGCATGGCCATCGGAGTTTGCTTCACGTCGTCCTTGTCATCGGACCGCTTCTTTACCTCCTGGTTGTGATGGACCGATGACTTCGTTATCCTCTCCTTCTTCTGTGATTCCTTCGTCTCCTTCTTCAGCTCTTCACTCTTCTCCTCATGTGGATGCTCAAAGTTGTGACCCTCTAACAGCGTTGATGCTGTGGTGGCAGATGCCTTGATACAGTGAAGAACCTCTCGCAGAGGTCCGACGGGCCTTCCCATCTCCTCATACGACGACAGAGCGATCTCAATTAGTGACTGTATGCCCTGAAGCGAACCCTCCAATCGCCCCAGGGCAGTAGACTGAGCAGCTGTCCTCGAGGAAGAGTGGGTAGGTTGTTTAGGATTGCTCTTTATTTCCGGCCTCTCCGTCTTATGTCGTCGTGGATGAGGGGCCACTGGGGGAGGCGAAGGAATGAGAGATGCCTCTTTGACCATGGGGACGATGACATCGACGACGTCTTCCCATACGTCGAGATTATCGAATAGACCCTTCCAGTAGTCGGTCATACGGTGCTTCTTCTGTGCACCCATCTTCACCTCTATAATTAGGGCCCCACTTCCTGGCCACCTTTTCACCCTGGGACTGGTAGGGCCGAACGCAGAATGGAAGATTGTCGTGTGCTCAAAAAACCAAATCTGCATAGTAATAAGATGAAGACATTAGTAATAGTCGACTATAATAGTACACGACTAGAAATTTAGTCATGTCGTATGCAACACAACTACATAATTAGACGTGTTGTCTAGTAGACGACTATATATCAAGTCGTATTGTATAATAGACGATTATAAATAAAGTCGTGTTGCATAATAAACGACATTAATAAAAAACGTGTTGTATAATACACGATACTTAGAGCCTTTCGAAGACTGTAAAAACATACAAATACTACATACCTGAAGGACATATGAGGCGCCGTTTAGGTATCCACCTCCCAGCCCTTTACTTCTCCCACCCACTAGTCTGCTGGTGTGGGTTATACCAGAAACCAACATTGTATGAATAGCCTCAGCCCAATTGTATGAGCTCATTCTTGGGAGGTCTTCAATATAAGGGTAGAAAGAGGGATGCACCACTCTCGTGCTATGTGGAAACAACACCGTGGAGATGAGGAGGCAGATGATCATCCTCGCCATGTCCTCCTCTGGCATCTTCATTTCGCCCTCGCTAAGCTTCTCAATGATTTCTTCAATATGTGGAATATCCAGTTTCCTTACGGTGAAGTACTTTCTGAAGAATTCACATTCCGTTCGCCGTGGCACAAAGGGAAGGACCTCAACTCTTTCGCCCTTAGCGGGCAATCCAGTGATAAGAGCAACTTCTTGCTCTGTGAAAAGTACCGTTCTCCCCTTGATATTGAAGACCTTCGCCTCCTCATCCCAATACCTAACCAAATGGTCGATGAGGTTCCGAGAAACAACTACGTCCTCACCTTCAAAGATGACAGAGAACCCAGCTTCTCTGATCAGTTGGCAACATCTTTGGTGACGCCGTAAGAGGGCCGCACACTTTTTCATCGCCCCCGGTTGACAATACGTCTTAACCGCCAGTCGCGGATTGCATGTTTTCTTGCCTGATCGGTCCATCGGAGCCTTCCTCTTCCTGCCCCTCTGTCTTCGCTCCCGAGGTGCAATGAAGAATTCCTGATCTTCCTCCTCTTCCGATGGTATTTCCTCCATATACTCATCTTCTTTTGTATCCATCTGCAATGAGATAGGTAGAGTGGTCAGTAGAACAGTCGTGTTGGAAACACAGGCTATCATAATAGTCGTATTGCATCGTACACGACTAACGCTCAAGTCGTGTTGTACATAATACGACTTTATGCTTCATCTTAAAAATTAGAAATCTTAAATTCTGAGCTTCTGAATCTAAAATAAGTAAGGATTTTTCTAACTTACCGTGGTTTAGTGGTGTTTATGTGTGTATTTCCTCGTACGCGCCTTTTTAACGCTTCCTCGCCGTAAATCGAACCTCAATCATACACTCCGCCGGTTGCTCGAAGGCGCGGGGAGCCGCAGGGGAAACCCAACTTCTTTATCCCCGAAATCTCAGGAGTTTGACGAGACAAATCGCTGCCCAAACTGCACTCTCCGTCAGTTGTGTCGTCGAAATCTAACAGAGAGCGCCGGAGAAATCGAGTAGGGGGGACGTTAAATCGGATCTTCAAAAACCTTGGTGCAGCTGGAAATCGTCGGAGGACTCGCCAGCGTCGTCGCGTCTGGAAATCGCCGGAAACCTTCTTTTTTTTCGTGTCGTATCCAACACGCCCAGTAATAACACGAAAAATATACAAGATGGACATTTTTGGTACTCCAAGGCTAGATTCCAGGGGATATGAGATAAAACGGGAAAAACCAGGTGATATGGAAAAACCAAACCTGGCGCCAGGTAATATGTAAAAAGCCCTCATGAAAGAGTAATAAAATGGAGTAGCAATATCATCATGTTAAGCGATTTGCTCCGGCACATAGGGCGTACCGGTTTAGTTCATTAAGAGTTTGCGACCCGGATTAGTACGAACCGGTTCGCAAAACGTGGGAAAAGAAAGATGCCAAGAGGATTTGAAATTTGGAGGAGCATTGCCGGAAAACGGAAATGGAGCAGCTGAGCTTCTCCAAATTCAAGCTTTATCTCCTCGCCCTGGTCACCGACATCCAAGAACTCAGAGTATGCCATTGATCCCATTTCTTCTTTCAAGATTTTTGTATTTTTCTTTTGATGTTCTTATTGGCCGGAAAATCTCAGGAAAGCGAGCGGCGGGCGAAAGAAGAACTCCGCCTCTCAGTTCAGGTCGCCATCTTCTGCTTCCTATGCTTACAATTTCTTAGCTAAATTATTGGTTTCTTCTCCTCGTCATCGTATTGGCGTTTTCCGTTTGGAATTCATGTAGCAAAGAGAGCAATCGGAAGTGGATTTTGGTAAGAAGTTTCGGGAATTGCGGGAGGAGTTGTCTGCGTGTCAGGAATCGAAGCAGAAGCTTGAAGCAAAGGTTGGTTTATCTTTTCATGGTTCTATAGCTTTTCACGGGCTTCGTTTACCAATTTATAGTAATTATTTTTGCGTTAGAGGAATTTGCTTGCTGAAACTCACTATCACTATTCCTGTTTTCGTTTCTTGGTGATTTGTAAGGATGGGCTGCAATTTTTTAACGTATTATGTACTCCTTCGGTCCTACATTTTTAGCTCCATTTAGTTTCTCAAATTGAACTAATTTTAGTTCATTTTAGAAAACAAACTGGAGCTATTAATATGGGACGGAGGGAGCATCTGTTTATGGAAATAATACATCTAATTCAGGTTCATCTTGCAACCGACAGCGTTTTATACTACCTCTGTCTATCAATTGTCTGGATTGGAAGTCGGGAATAAACTAATTTTAGTACATCCTAGATTTCCAGTCCAGGTAACGGAGGGAGTACATGATTACCCCCAAGCATGATTTATTCCCTCTGTCCCATATTGCGTCCTAGTTGGTTTTGAAAATGGGCTAAATTAATTCATTCTCAAAGTCTAAATAGGACACTTAATATGGGACAGTTTAATTGCGAATCTTGGAGGATTATGAGAAGGTTCAATGATGTCATTGAAGTTTTTAAAGAGATTATGCTTGGCAAAAACTGGTTGTAAATTTTACTTAAGGTCAAAGAATAAAAACTTTATTTATCATTGTTTTTATCGACTAGATGTTGTTAAACTTCAATCTGAATTTTATGGAGCAAGTACTTTACTTATATGTTTACTCTGTCATTGTAATTATTGAAAAAGTCATCTTTGAGATCTTGGTGTAGTTAGGTTCCTTTACATATTAGGTGGTCTATATCACTGGGAAATCCACTTCTAACAACTGCTGCAAATGATAAAAAGTATAATGGAGGACTATAATAAAATAAATCGATTGATCACCAAGGTAAAGCATGATTTCACTGATATCTTTCAGGTAAAGAATCTTCAGAATGACAATGCAGTTATGGAAATGAAGATTCAAGAGTTAAAAGGGACTGTGGACAACTTGCTGCAGTCAAGAGATGTGTTTATAAAGCATTATGAGGTCAATACTTGCTTTTCTTTCACATGTCCATTACCTTGTTCACCCCAGTCTCCGTGTGGAAACTTTTTTGGCCTTTGGTTGATTAGAAGCATTGTCTGCTCTTTGGATCCTCTTTTTATTTTTATTTTTATTTTTTGCTTCCTTAAATCTATGCATTTTCCAATGCACAGACCTGGTTTTTTAGCTGATGAGGTTTCCATGGGGATTATAATATGTCAGAGTTAGAGAAGATAAGTAGGACTCCTAATTTCTAACAAGATCTGGCACCATGGCCCATGTTCTTGTGGATGTTTTGACAAGTGAGATATGCATTTTTTTTACAAAAAGCTTAGTTTGTCATAACTATGTTTTTGGAAAGGTGTATGATGAATATAATGATGTTGAATGTTCTTATCATCGTCCCCTCTTCAGAGGGTTGCGTCAGGAAGGGGACCCGGTGTAAAAACTTGCCACTATGTTTCTTTGTATGGATTTTGTACCATTTTGATTCCGATAAGAGTCAAATGCGGTATATAATCCATGCCGCCGACCCCAGATAGCTGGGATAAGGTGTATGATGATGATGATGGTGATGATGATAGTTTGCCATAACTGGTTATTCATTGATCTTATGAGTGCCATAAACTGGGTAAAGCAACTTCACGAGTTAAATTTCGTTACTAGTAGTAACTGATTTTAATGTGCATGTAAGAAGCCGATTAAGTTTCATTGACTAAGTTCACGAGTTTATGAGTACTTTAAATTGCTTTTGCTGTGGATCTTTTCTATTAATGACAGTACTGATTAAATAGTTCATATTCTTTTCTAATAGTTGCGAAGTACAATGTTGTTCAATATTCGCCTCTATGCTATGCAAACACCTCCTTGTTTAGACCACAGGCAGCAAAATCTTTCCCTATTATACAGCTTTAGAGTTATGTTTTATCGTTTACTACACATGCAGGATTCTACATGTCAACTGAAACATTCAATTGAAATGAAAGATAGAAAGCATGCTGTCCTTTCAGAGAAGTTGCAAGAGCATCTAAAGTTGTTTGGCTGCATGGAAAAGGAAGCTGTAGCTTTGAAACAAACAGTCGACAAAATAGAGCATGTTGTGCGTGAAAAGGAACAAGTAGGCATGTTCTTATGGGATCTCTGTTTCCATCTTCTCCGTGTTCCTTGAGAATTTTAGTTGAGCTTGCATTAATTAGTAGCGTGGGAAAACCGTGTCATCTCATATATAGCTTTAACCTTCCAGTGGCAGAATTGAAGAAGAAAATTAAGAAGCTCACAACGTATGGAAAGCAATTTATTGGTACGTACCTTCTTCCACTAGATCAGTGTTGGATTAATTATTTTTTTATATAATTGTTTGATTATTATTTGTATGAAGTTTCAAGTCTAAATACTCGTGCATGAACCTATTTCAAAGCTATATTAAATTTTCGTTGTCCATATCTGTTTACGATGGAGGATTACTTTGTCATGTTAATCTTGACAATAGTATGGTACAAACATGAAAAGTTTCAGGTGGACTTTGTTCTGATAGCAGTAAATGTTTTAGCTGCTTTTGATGTAGTTTATTATTTTGGTGTTTCTTTTTTATTCCATGCCACACAGTTATGCCGATGTTTTTTGTTCAGAAAAGGTTACTTTGGCGGAAAATAAGCTAAAGACCAGCCAGGATGAGCTCCATAGAAAGAATGCCATTGTCTTCGAATTAAAAGAAGAGCTTAAAGAAGCAAGAGATCATGGCAACTGTATGGCCCAAATAGAAGAAATATCCATTTAAAACTTTCTAACCATATTATATTATGCTTTCAGATTTTAAATGAGAGTTTACAAGTTCCTCTACATGTTGTAAATTAACCCCCTCCCTCGATGGGCATTACCTTCATAGAGCTTTATCAGTAAAGGAAGAGGTATCACAAACTTTGATAGCTGAGAAACAGGTTAAGACCTGCATTTCTGTAATTTTGACCTTCCTTATTTCTTTGACTGTTATGTTCGATAAATATTTACGTTCTCTTTTAAAAATTATTAGGCCTTGCGACTTGAGATGCAGACCCTAGAAGCTAACCTACAGCGAATCTTGGACCATATTAAAATGCCACAGGAGATCCAATAAATTGTTTCTACATGTATGCTGACTTTCTACTACTTGGAACCAAAGCCCTAGCCTTTGTTTATCTATCGGTTCCTAAGGCCTTTTCTATTTATATTTCTATTTTGAATCAGGATGCATATCCTTCTGCATTGGGAGTTCAGCCATGCGTGACATTCAATGACAACAAGTGGTATAGTGGGTGTCTTTCATTGACTCCGGTTCCTTTTGTATTTATTTTTCTATGTTTTAATATTTGATTTATGTGCCAGTACTAAGGATAAATGTCAAATAGACAGAGAAGATTCACGAAACAGGAATAATGACCAAAGGACTATTGATGAATCAGGTTCTTCCCCTTTAATGTCATGTTTGTTCCTTAATTTTGTTATACAGTATTTCTACTGATTTCAGCCTATCTGCACTGGATATTACTTTTTATACGACTGGCCTGGCTATGTGCAGATATTTTTAATTATTAGTAGACCATAGAGGGTCTGTGCCTTTACATCTAATGCAAAATCTCTGCGTAGTTAGAGTTTCTAGTATGTGTTATGAATATCTTATTCACTCATCTAAATTTTCTATACAAAGAATGCATCTTAGCAAGAAAGCCATCTGAGGAGAGGTGTGTTTTGGAATCCAGCAAATCTGAGGTAATCATATGTTTCCTAAACTTTTACAATGTCATCATTTAGTGCTTTATTGCTTGGGATATTGATTCTTTGGTTTCTGCATTACATATGACAGCTTGTTTGTTCCCCTCAACAATCCAGTTGCTCCCAGGCAGCAGTCAATGTTGTTGATGTCTCCCTAGATGGAATCAAGGTTCTAAGTGCATTTTTCGGGTTGAAGATAATCATCCTATTGGTTTCTGTTGTGCATTTTTAAACAAATGTTTTTTTTAAAAAAAATCTGGATAGGGAAGTAGCTGCAATACTTCCGTGCATCACCTGGATGCAGAGAGTTCATCAACATAAGGGCAATGAGAAGGTATATACCTCACAAGAATATCACTATTACTTGGTCTGCCAAAAAATAAGTAGAAAATTTGTAAAAAAAACATTAGAATGAGTATCAATTCGTATAATTGGCATTGCTAATACTAACTCTAACTTCCTGTACTCGAAAAATGCAACTTTTTTTACTTAATGACCTAGATATGAAAGAGTAATAACTTCCCGCAACTGACAAGATGCAATATGTTATGCTATACAATTTGTTGTAACCCATGTTACAATATGACTTTTGTTGTCTAGTACAACACTCACATATATGTATTTGATCTTTTGCTGGTGATTTTGTCTGTTGATTCTGTTGTTGCCTCGCTGTGTATGAATTGCCAGAGTTTATGTTCTGATGCATGTAGAGGATAATTTTTCTTTTCTTTTTTCCTTCTCCGAAAAAAAAGAAACTTTACGTAAATATAGGATATAATTCCATCCAAGGGAGTGCTCATTTAATTCTGTACTAGTCTGATCATTTTATGTAGACATGTTACCAGTCACCAATAGATTTTAAATGGGATTACTAGAGATCATGACGAAGCAGATCCGACGGTTAATTCTTGGTCACCACAGATTCTCCAATAGTACAAGTTTGTTAGTTCTTCCAATGGGATTATACCCATGGCATGTGCAGGTGATCACTCCACATTCCATGCTCCTGATTTATAATTTTTGTTTATGAACTGCTTATGGAGCATCCTGGGAATTATGAGATACTGTCATTACAGTGGCTTATAATTCACATATTCAGTGAGGACTAAGTATTCAGTAAAGAGTTGTGGATCAGACACACTACTAGAGACCCACCCTAAAGGAACCGTTAATTCGAGCCCCCGGTACCCTCCCTACCCCAGCTGGGGGACAGTTGATGCATGGCTGGCCAGTAGTTGGGAGTGAGTTGCTAGTCGGAAGTCGATTAGGAGCGACCTCCCAGACATTCATCCCCCTCGTCTAGTCGTCTTCCTCCGCCCTTCTCAGGGGACTCCTCCAATTGGCATTCCACTAATAGGAGTTGTCGATTACTACAGCATACGCCGTCAATCCTATGATTGAGACCTCCTGTTTCCTGGCGGAAATAAAGCTCTTCCTTCTCCTTTCTGCTTCCCCTTCTATGCGGTTTTGCCCGCGAAAAAAAGTTATTCTAAACACCAGAGCAAACATGAGCCAGGGAGAGTTTTATCAAATTCTAAAAATGCGCCTAGAGTAGAGGCTATCCGCTAAGGTGTTTGTTGCCAATGCTTGTTGTATAAAATTTTTCTTTGCCCCCAGATTGCATGGCCTTGGTCCGGTCACATAGTTTTGACGGCAACAAGAGGGCGTCTAGGGTGACCGATTTTCAATTCCAGATTAAATGACCCCAGCGGCTGGGGTCATGGAATTGAAAATCGGTCACTAAATCTGGTTGTGTAGTCTGACACACCCTGTGCAGGGAAGCTTCGCCCACCACTTTGCAGGGACGGTGGACATCCACCGTGTTAAAAGGTGGCAGATTACACACCACTGTATTATTTGCCCTCACGAAATGCCCTTTACAGCTTTACGTCCGTAAGGAGGTACGTCAATTTTTTGTTTTCATTTGATGTAAAAGGTACGTTAAATATTTTAACCGGGAAGAAAGACCATTGATGGCTGAGTTTTTGTAATATTACCTGGTGCCAACTTTCATTTTCCTATATTACCTGATATTCCCCGTGAAATCCTATATTGCCTTGAATTAACACCTAAAGTACTGAAAATACCATTCTTTTACGTTTTTTGTGACTTTTATATCCGAAGGGTCGTGTTGAAGAGACACGATCATCTCAATTCTCAGCTTAGTTTTAGGAAGCAAAGGTAATGATTCCGGCGAATGTCTGTTTATCATCGCGATTCAAATTACTGCCGGCGCCGCCCAACCCCGAAAAAATAAAATTTTATGCCAAAAAATTGTAAAATCAGCGGGAAAAATAAGAAAAAATCTATGATAAAAGGATTTTGATGTAAGAGCAGTGGGGAAGTCCACCCAATTACAAAAATTGAGATCTACATGTAAAGAAACACATGTAAAGGCCACCCATTGGTGCTCGACTGCTCTTGGACATCAAATAAGAGGATAAAAATAGGCAAAAATATGAAATACTCATCGGCGGGCGACAAGTTCAATTTATATATCTTTCTGTGACCCTAATGAAATGGAAGAGGAGGAAAAATAATGAAGAACGCAAAAAAAAGGCAAAAATGGATAAAAAAATGAGCGAGTTATGATATTTTAAAAATTGTAGTAAAATTGTGTCGTCGAAGACACGACTCGAATTTAAGTTGTGTCTTCGACGATACAATTTTACTGAAATTTTTAAAATGTCATAATTCGCTCGTTTTTTATCCATTTTTGCCTATTTTTTTTTAGTTTTTTCTTCTTTTTCTTCCTCTTCTACCTCATGAAGATATATCAGGATAAAAAAAGAAGAAAAAATAAGAAGAAAGCAGACATTGGAAAACTTCCACTTTCCTCTTTCTTTTTATTTTTTCTTATTTTTTCATCTTAATATATCTTCATTAGGTGGAAGAGGAGGAAAAATAAGGAAGAAAGTACAAAAAGAGGAAAAAATGAGCGAGTTATGGCATTTTAAAAATTCCAGTAGAATCATGTCGTCGAAGACACGACTTGAACTTTGACGAAACGATTTTACTGTAATTTTCAAAATGTCATAACTCGCTCATTTTTTTATCTATTTTTTTGCGTTCTTCCTTATTTTTCCTCCTCTTCTATTTCATTAAGATCACAGAAAGATATATAAATTGAACTTGTCGCCCGCCGACGAGTATTTCATGTTTTTGCTTATTTTTATCCTCTTATTTGATGTCCACGAGCGGTCGAGTACCAATGGGTGGCTTTTATATGTGTTTCTTTACATGTAAATCTTAATTTTTGTAGTTGGGCGGGTTTCTCCGCTGCTTTTATTTCAAAATCCCTTCGTCATAGATTTTTTTCTCATCTTCCTCACTGATTTTGATATTTTTCGGCATAAAATTTTATTTTTTTCGAGTTAGACGGTGCCGATGGTCATTTGAACCGCGATGATGGACGGACCTTCGCCGGAATGTCTTATTCTCCAACTAGATGGTCCTGTAAATCGTTAATTTTGGAAAGAAGGAAGACTTAAGTTAGATTTTGGAAAGAAATGTATTTTAGATAATTTCTAAGTCATACAGAAGAAATAAAGAGATTCCGGATGAGAAAACGAAAGTTGCGGAAGTAATACGTAAAAAAACTCTTGGCTGGACCCCGTAACATTTAACAGTTACGTCTCGTCCAAATTGTGCTACATTAGTGAACGGTGAGAAGTCTGTCTCAGAATACGATTGATTGATGTGTCTTCTCACCAAAACTTCCAATCTGCCACTATTTATCATATCAAAACAATAAGAGCTTCCAAAATGTGCTACTTCCCAAGGCACAGTAAACCCCACCTCAGAAAGTAACAGCATTTCCATGTGCCAGGCGTTCTTGTGATCTGTGACAAGTAATAACCATAAAAAGAAACCCATACAATGCAACACTGAACACTCCGTAAAAACGGTAGGAAAAGGACGTCATTTTCTGCTCTCTTCATCAACAAATGGCGTACAAAATGCCCGAAATCGCAAATGTACGCCAAAACATTATTAAAATACCGACCAATCCCGGTCAAATTGGTTGACCAAGCAGCAGCCCCATAATCTGGATTCTGGAACAACTCAGGATATCTCGTTTCAGTCCACCTAAAAAAGAATCACAGATCACAATGCCCTTTATCCCGGAACCTTCTAAATCCATCCATCAGCCTCCTCCCATGGATCCCAGAAAGCAGCAGCAGCAGCCCATCTCCTCCACCTTTATTTCCTCCCCACTCCTCCAGCCGGGCTCCCAACGCCCCAAAAGGAGGACCTGGCGCAATAGCAGCAGATATCATGAGGCCCCGGATCCACCTCGGATTGACGCCCACCTGCAGCCCAAATCCATGACACTCTCCCTCAACTCCGGCCCATCCTCCAGGCCCAGGCCTCCCCAAAAGCAGCTCGAGGAGGCCATGACCATCAGTTGTTCTTCGATGGACGTAGACAAGAAGGGGGCGTCGCTGTCTAAGTGCAGGAGCGCCAGCGGGGGGTTTTCTGGTGGGAGGGGCGGGGAAGGGGAGGCGGAGGAGAAGAGGTTGGTGGTGGCGGGGGATGGGGGTGGTGGGAGGAGGTCGTTTAGTGGGACAAAGGTGGAAGTGGGGTGTGTGTTTGCGGGGCTTGGGGCGAGGATTGTGGCCAAGGATATGCCCTCTTTTATGCAGATTCATGCGGTTACTTGCGCTAGAAACGCGTATGATGGGCTGGAGAAGTTCAGTGCAAAGGCGCTGGCTTTCACTTTAAAAAAGGTACCTTCTTTTCTATTTTGTTCAACTCTTATTTTTATGTTCATTTTCCGGCTGCCTTTCTATCTAGTATTGTGCAGCCGCTTGTTTACTGCATTGCGCTGGGGGAGTGTACTGGAATGTGATTGTTCTTATAAACTTCAGGATCTTTGAGTTTGGATATAGATTTGTTTATGCTCAACTGATGCTTCCTGATTTGATGATTGTTGAATAGCAGAGGAGTGTTTGAGGGTTGGAGATGTGGATATGTGTGACTTAAATCACTGTTAAGTGTTAAACCAGCTATTAGCCTACTTAGTTGCTACTTAGAGATAAATCTTATAGCCAGGATGGGTTTCTTGGTTTCATCTTTGCCATATTGAATTTGGTTGACGTGAATTAAGTTGCTGATTTATTACAGAACAGATTGATATACTACTTAATAAACTTTATTGCTAACAAGGAAATGGACCCTGTTTTGCTGATTTTGTTACTAATTTAAGGAAAAGGTTTAATAGTTGAGATGTCGACTGTCTGGTCCATGAAGAAGTGTTTCGTAGAGCGATGCCTGGTACCATTGAGTTAATATGAATGTGGGATTTGATTGAAGGTTGTGCAAAAAGGCGCTGATAATTTCAAGTTTACAGTTGTGATCATGACACTTTTAATTATGGTAAACATCATTCATTATATATGAGAGAAGCCCCATTTATGACTCCGACAATATCATTGGTAATGTAGCAATAAATCAGATCTAAGCACGTCAATTGGTATTCCGGTTAGTTACTGTTAGAGTATTAGAGGCATCGCTAAAATATGCTGCCTTGGGTTTCAACTGTCAAGTTGAGTATATCATAATCATAATCAAGTAGCGCCTTTTCCCAACTATTTGGGGTCGGCGACATGGATCTTACTCTTCCATTTAGGCCTGTTTTGGGCTACATCTTTTGTAAGAGATAGTAAAGTTAAATCCTTTTTTATTAACTCCATCCAAGTTCTCTTGGATCTCCCTCTCCCTCTCCTTCTTTTGGCATCATTTACATGCATCACTTCTAATCTTCTTACAAGGGCATCTATTGGTCTTCTTTACATATACCCATGCCAACGCAACCTACATTTCCTCAACTTCTCTCCCAAAGGAGCTACCCCTAAACTTTCATGAATATATTCGTTCTTAATCCTATCTCTCCTTGTTATCCCACTTATCCACTTTAGCATTCTCATTTCAGCTACATTCAACTTATCTATATGACTTTTGTCAAGTTGAGTATAAAATGTACGTAATTAACCACTTGAGGACTTTGTATTTGTTATCAACCTACATATTTCTATTAATTAAATCAACTTTCACTGAAACATTGATAGAATCAGTGGCTTCTCTGATGATTCTGATTTCCCCACTGCTCTCTAAGATGGAGAGGAGACTGTGTTAGGCTTGTCTAAGACATAGGAAGAGACTATGATGGGGTTGTGAGGAGTAAATTTGGTTGGGGCTGCTTCCGTTAGAAGGTGAAACTCCACACTTCCTTTGTGCAGGAGACGAGAATGGGTTGTGAGGAGTAACAGGAGACAGAGGATGAGATCGTTGGCTTCCGGCTGGAGAAAGCACGTTGCCAAATCTGCCTAAGATGGGAGGCAAAGCATTGAGAATTTGAGATTTTTTTTAATTATAAGAATTTGAGATTGTTGGAGAGGGAGGATTTGTTGGTTGAAGGGTTCAATGAGGGCAAACCTGTCATAAAAATTTGCATCCATATTTTCCGCAGTAAGAGACACAAATGTAGTAATCTTCATTAAAAGAATCTATTGGGTAAAAAATCCTTGGGAAATACATAATGTTTCAGCAATTGTGTATCAATTTCAACATAAAGTTCATGTCCTGATCATTGCAGTTTTATTTATTATTGTATCAATCATCAAATATGTATCACCTTCCTTTCGTGATTTGAATTAACTGTATGTTCTACATCTTTTGATTTGCAAATCAAAGCTCATTGCTGCAAGCACAAAACTCTGATTAATAGTGAAGTTAAGTGCTTGCACATTTCATATTTGTGGCTCTCTGTGTGTGGCTATGAGAGGAAATTGGTCATTGATTCTAGAATCTTCAGAGCCTGCAGAGATCACTCAATAACGAGTTTTCATATTCTTGAATGCAAATCAACCCTTGCCTCTTTTGCTGTATAGGCTGTATTAGATGCACACAGTTTCTTTTTAAATCCTGATTTGAGGATGTTGTTGATACAAGTGGCTATTGCCTTTACAGGAATTTGATGCTGTTTATGGTCCTGCATGGCATTGTATAGTGGGAACCAGCTTTGGGTCTTTTGTGACACATTCAGTTGGTGGTTTTCTCTACTTTTCCATGGATAAGTTGCACGTCCTTCTATTTAAGACGTCTGTACAAAAATCAGAATGAATCCTTCTAAGAGAAACTTAGCAGCAGAACCACATACCCAAAGGCAAGAGCAATCTCCCATTGTACATTTATTTGATCCCCAAAAAAAACGTTTGAGGAAAATATCTGTCTTATTGCAATTGTCTGATCCACGGTGTCCCTTTTAAGTGGGTGACACTGCACTGGCTGTCTTGTTTTTTTTCTGACCTTTAACTATTCTAGATTGTAAGTCTGTTCTCGTGTTTGCTTGATCCAAGAAGTCAGTGGTGTCATCCTCATTTATCAATTTTGGATGTCTGCTCTAGTCAGTGAATGGGCTGTCTCGTTTTCTACCTGGGCCTCATTCTTTTCGAATGTCTGCAGGATTGTTCAGAGGGCACATGTTAAAAATCAAATTACACGATAGCGTCATGTGATGGTTAATATTCGTTGTTTCTTGTTTGATCGGTAGCTATTATCGTTGAACAACGGTTGATCATTTGTTTATTTCTGCCGCCTTCTGAACGACTAAGCCTCATTTAAAGGTTGAATGCTGGGTACAAAATTTCTCATTGATTTGTAAAAATAGAAGAATTGGCCATTTCTATACCTATCGTCCAGGATTAATATATACATTTGGGTTTTGGAAATGAACTAAAATTACTAATTCTGTCTGGAATCATGTATCAGAGGGAATATAATCATGTGTATGGAGTATTTGGACTTTGGACCCGTGGTGTCTTTTCATTTGCACCAGTAAAAGGGAGTATAATCATGTGTATGGAGTATTTAGACTTTGTACTCGTGGTGTCTCTTCATTAGAGCCAGCAAAAGACTAAACATCTGCATTGTATTTGTTAGGCTTTTTCCCTCATGTGAAGCCCACAGCTGTTGGGTTTCCCTCTCATGTGGAAATGCCTATTGTTTACCCATTTTGAGGTTAAATGTAATTTGTTAAAATAATGAGGGGTTTATTTGTAAAAGACTAATTTTTCTTCAAAGTGAGTTCTTTTGAGAAAGAGATGTAGAGAAAAGAGGAGAAAAAAATTACAACTTTGAAGGGCTTTGGAGTTCAAGAAAGAAAGATTTTTTGGAGGAAAAAAGAGAAGTAAATAAAGAGATTTTCAAGTACAATGCATTCCTCTTGTGATAGAGAAGACAAATTATTAGTGGTTTGTGGTAATTTTTTTAATCTTTATTCTTTGTGTATTTCATGTAAGTGTGAAATTTTTGCATAGCTTGTAAGAGGGTTTACCTTTAAATGTTATGAAGTAGATTGTATCCACAGTTGATAGTAATGGATTTGGTCTCTAGACCTTGTAGACATCATCGTTGCCTTGGCGGTGAACCACCTTAAATTTGCGTCTCCCAACTATTCGATAAAATATTTCATTGTTAATTTTGCTTTATGTGTGCAGTAACTTGTGCATCCTATATCAAAGAGGTATAGAAGATTCACTTACATCAATTGGAGATAAGGTTAAAAGTTATGTTTGAATTTGTTAAAATGGAGAATCACAACATAAGGATGATTAGCTTAGATGGGAACAATTGGATGATATGAAAAACCAAGATGAATGACCTTTTGTATTCTAATTATTTCTTTGTACCAGTTTTAGGAGTGAAGCCAAGAAGACAAAGGAAGATGATTGGAAGAAATAGAAAAAAAAATTATAGCATGCTTAGGCAATAGTTGGATGATGTTGTATTCCACCACTTGTCTAATGAGGTTGATGTAAAAGTTCTTTGGGATATCTATGCGCCAAATCACAAGTGGCTTGCTAAATTAAGAGGTTAGGAGAAAGTCAGTGAGGTCTTCATCTTAATCATTGGTCTTCGAACAATGGACTTGAGCATTTACAGGAGTGTATGAAGCTCTTAAATTAATAAAAGGAAAGTTCACCAAATGAGCAAGGGAAGGAAGCTCAAGAAGTTAATGCTATAGAGAAAGATAAAGATCTTGTTATGGTCTATATTTATAATGAAAATTATTTAAATTCAACAAGTGTAATGAGTTGGGTTGTGAATTCCGAGACATCTTTCTATGCAATTTCTCATAGAGAGTTTTTCACTACATATGAGTCTAGCAACTTGGGGTGGTGAGGATGAGAAACAATAGGGTTTCGAAAATTGTTGCAAAGTGAGATGTGCACTTTGTGACTAGTCTCGGTCACAAGTTAATTTTTTAAGGATGTAAGGCACTTTTAGACTTGAGGTTGAATTTTATATCAACGGAAATACTTGATGACGAAGGCTATGAATCACACTTTGGCAAAGATGTGTGGAAACTCACAAAGGAGTCTCTTGTTGTAGCAAGAGGGAATGAGTGTTGCTCTCTCTAAAATTTAGGGGGAACTATCCAAGGGTAAGATGAATGTCACTCTTGAAGGCTCACCTGCTAATTTATGGCATCGGCGGCTTGGCCACATGAGCGATAAAGTTTTGGAGCTCTAGATAAAGATGAATGCACTCCAAAATTTGAAAAGTACCTCTTTGACTCATTGTTATAATTGTTTAGTTAGAAACTAACATATAGCTTCATTTTCTACAAGTAGTACCCAAAAAATAAATGCGTTTAATCTTGTTTATTCGGATGTTTATAGGTCAATGAAGGAGAAAACTCTTTGTGGCTCTTTGTACTTTGTTTATTCAGAAGTTGCTCGAATGCATAGAGGAAAGTATGAGGATATGGCATAAAGAGTAAGGAGGAAGTATAACACATTTCAAAAGTTTCATATTATGGTTGAAAGACATATTAGAAATTTTTTTAAATGTAGCAAAATATGGAATAAGGCATGTGAAACTGGTGCATTTTACTCAACACAATGGTGTGGCAAAGTGGATGAACTAGACAATGGTGTGGCAAATTTGTTGCCCTGCAATGCTTGGAGCTGGAAAGGATTATGTCCGCAGTTGCTAAAGTTGACAAATGGATCATGCGTTGCAAGGATGTTGTTGGACCAATAGCTGATGATGTCGGTTCATCAACAGTTGCTTTGAGAGAGATAAAAGGTGCTCTAGACAGAGCTTTGTGCACTTATCGTAATTCTGAGATCTATAGGAATGTAGCTTGTCATATTTGTTCGACTGATGACCATGATAATGAGTTGGTTGCGTGCTTAAGATGCCATGATCAGTATCATCTCTCATGTGTGCGGCCATTACATCCTAATGCAGTAGCAACCAAAGCACATATATGCCTTTTCTGCTTATTTATGGAAGCTGGATGCACTTCTGGAAATAGTGGCCGGTCTCTGATATCCAGGACGCAACGCGCAAGACTAAATATGTTTGTGGAATTTCTGCATGACTCAAGGTCTCTTTGTTCAGGGATTGAAGATACAGATCTAATTGAGCATATAGTGGAGCAAGCTTTAGCATGCAAATTATACTTGTCTGACACTGTGGATCGCATTCTTAATTCCACATTTAAAGACCTCATCTTCAATTCTAAGGATCTCCTAATCGTATTTAAGGCCGTGACAATTGCTGGTATTTATGACCATGAAGGCACCTGCAACCTTGAATTGGCATTGGCTCGAAATTTGTGGAAAAGGAGAGTTGGAAAATTGTTGAGTGGTTCCATAAAACCACTTATCCAACAGGTTCAGCGTTTGTTGAAAGCAGGATTGGAAATAAATGTTCCTTCTGAGGATAGCTATATGAAAGTTGTGAGGATTATGGATAGTGTTGAGATACTTGAAATAAATCAAGCATATTTTGATACAGACTATTCATCTGAACATTCCCATACCGGGACATAACAATGAAGTACCAAAACAAGTGGTGTATAAAGTCTGATGAGTTCCATGTTCCACAAGCTTCACAAGGTGTTGAAGGGGAAGAACATAGTAAAAATGATAAACCTACATATAGTGATAATGATCATGTAGAGAATGGGGTAGAGCATGATGATATAGATTTCAATGTTAATTTTTTTTATAATGGAAGTGACTTAGATGAAGATGACGACTCTATTCAAGGTTATGTAGAAGAGGGGGAGTCTTCACATCAAGAAGAGATAAGTTCATTGAGGAGATCGGATAGAGAAATGGAGTTATCTGTAAAGTATCATTCATCTACATATGTCACACTCACCGAGAATGGTGAACCGGAATCCTTTGTTGAAGCTCAAGCACATGAAAATAAGTACCTATTGGAATAAAGCAATGCAATAAGAGATAAAATCTTTGTATGATAACCATACTTATTAGTTGGTGGAGCTTTCCAGAGGCAATAGAGCTTTGAGAAATAAGTGGGTATACAGGTTGAAGGCTGATGAGAATAATTCACACAAAAGGTACAAAGCAAGGTTGGTTGTAAAGGACTTTGGGCAAAAGAAATGTGATGACTTTGATGAAATATTCTCACCCGTGATGAAAATGTCATCCATTTGAGTTGTGTTGGGTCTAGCCGCTATCATGGACATTAAAGTTGAGCAACTTGATGGTAAAACAATTATCCTTCATGGTGATTTAGAGGAAAAGATTTATATAGAGCAGCCGTATGAATTTAAAGTCACAGGTACAAAAGAGTTTGTATGGGTCGAAATAAGTTCCAATGCAATGTTATAAGAAGTTTGATTCTTTCATGATGAGTCATGGGTACAAGAGGACAACTTCGGATCATTGCGTGTTCATTAAGAGGTTTGATGATAATGATTTTATTATATCATTGTTTTATGTTGATGATATGTTGATTGTTGGGCATAATACTAACAAAATTTCTACATTGAAATATGAGTTAAGCAAGTCATTTGCCATGAAAAACTTGGGGTCGACAAAATAAATACTGGGGATGACAATCAAGTGTAATATGAAGGCTAAGAAGCTATAGCTATCAGAAAAGAAGTATATTGAGAAAGTTAACATGAAGAATGCAAAGCCTGTTAGCACCCTACTTGGAAGTTATTTCAAATTGCACAAGCAACAAAATCCTTCGAATGAAAGGGAAAAAGGAAGAAATATCTAAGATCCCATATGCATTGGCGATAAGGAGTTTGATGTATGCAATAGTGTGTACAAGATCAGATATTGCATATGTCGTTGGAGTTGATAGTAGACATATTTCAAACTAGGGGAATGAGCATTGAAATGTAGTAAAGTGGCTTCTTCGGTATCTTAACAGTTCTTCTAAGGTATATTTATGCTTTGGAGATAATAAATCTTTACTTGAAAGATTTACGGATTCGGATATGGTCAGAGATGTTGACTTAAGAAAAAGTACTTCGGGGTACTTAATCACTTTTGCAAGGGAGGGGAGGGGACCGAAGCTTGCACAATTATGCTGCACGTTATGATAATCAAAGTGTCATTCATTTGAGCAAGATTTAATTTTTTGCTCTAATAGGAAATATATTAATGTGAGGTATCATTGAATAATAGATGTATTGAAGAGAAAACTCTTAGAATTGATGAAGATTCATACTGACAAAAATTCATCGGATATAATGACCAAAATCGTCCTTAAGATGAAGTATGAGCTTTGTAGAAGTTGGGCCGGTATGAGTGAGGTTGGGCCCTCATATGTAGTATTAGGGCGCACCCACATGAGTAGAGAGGGGGAGAAATGTTGGGCTTTCTTCCTGCTTATGTGAGGCCTACAATTGTTGGGCTTCCCTTTCATGTGGAGATCAGCTCACTACTTGACCCATTTTGGGGTTAAGTGTAATTTATCAAAACAATGAAGGGCTTATTTATAAAAGATTAATTCTTCTTTGTATCGGCCGAACCCCAAAATGGGCCGATAGAGAAATGATGCAGGGAAAAAAAGTACAACTTTGAAAGAGCTTTGGAGTTCAAGAAAAAGAGATTTCTTAGAGAAAAAAGAGAAAAAAATGAAGAGATTTTCAAATACAATGCATTCCTCTTGTAATAGAGAAGACAAATTATTAATGGTTTGTGATAATTCTTTATATCTCTATTATTTGTGTGTTTTACCTAATTGTGATATTTCTACATAACTTGTAAGAGGGTCTTCACCCTTAAATGTTGTTGTGAACTCTATTAAGTAGATTGTACCCGAAGTTGATAGTAATGAATTTAGTTTCTAGACCTCGTGGATATGATCCTTGCCTTAGCGGCGAACCACATTAAATTAGTATCTCCCAACTGTTCGATAAATATTTCTTTGTTAATCTTGTTGCGTGTGTGGTAACTTGTGCATCCTTCATCAAAGATGTACAAAAGACTCGCTTACATCATTGTGGGTGTGGAGAAGTGTGTATTTAATTGTGTTTCATGGCTAACTCAATAGAGGGAAAATGTATAATTTTTCCACCATTATTAAAGATGTCTTGGTGCAGGTAAATTACCACATAATCCCAAGTTTTCTAAAAGCTCAAGTTGTTAAGAAGGGTCAATATTTGCTAATATTTCGATACTCCCTCCCCTTGCATGTTCATAGCACGAATACGTGTTGTTTACTGTATCGAGTTTTCGGCTCTTTCCTATATTGAAGGACGTGGATCAGCACGTGGAAATAATTGAGGGGTAGATGAATCTGCGGCAGAAGATAACTTGAAGCCAAAACCCTAGCTCCAATACCATGTTAAATAACTAAATTTCCAACAAGCTCTTGCTGTTAAGATAGGAAAGGATCGCTATTTATTTATATTTCAACAGGAAATCTCTCTACTCCTGCCAGATTTTGATTTGTTCTCGTTTCTTGCATGGGTTAAGAATGCTGTCAGTTGTCAACAGGAAATCTCTCTACTCCTGCCAGATTTTGATTTGTTCTCGTTTCTTGCATGAGTTAAGAATGCTGTCAGTTGTCTTTTGATAATAAACCAATGACAGAAGTACTCGTGCATACGTTTTTGTTCCAAAAGAATAATGCATCATCATCGATTATGCTTTACACCCCTTTCCATCATTAATCAAGCAGTCAAAATTAAATACATTCAATTTCAAGGTTTCTGGCACTTACAAATCATCGGAATCAATGAAATCACTCTTTTATTTAGCTATAATAAATTATCAAAACAATATCTGTTAAGTGCTGGCACTTACACCGGAATCTATGAAATCAATCATTTATTTATAGATATAATAACATCAGTGATCAGGAAAACAATATATGTTAAGTATACACCAAATTGTTGGATGTTAGCTTTACTAAGCCTTCACCCACAACTATGACTATGAGGGAAGTATATGGGAAGGAAATGGGACAATGGTATGAAAGAAAAATTCTTACAAGTTTCACTATCTCAAGAATAATTCAAGGGACAAGGTTGCTACCTTTACAAGATCACTCCCTCACACTTCACTTCACCTCTTGAATTTTTCTTACTCACTTGTGTGTTGGAACCCCATCTACCATTCCCTATTTATAGGAGTCCAACATCCTTCTACAAGTTTCTACAACAAACTTTTCTAGACAATTCTTCTAAGTAGGTCTTCTAGAGACTTCTACACTACACACTACATGCTCCATTCTTCTAGCATTTTCCATGCTTCTAGATTCTTCTCTTTTGGGCTTGCACTTTCAATACTAGTTGGGCCTCTTAGTTAATAAGCTTCATATGGGCTTCTATTATTTCATTATGGGCTTGGCCCTCATATGGGCTTTTGGTTTATATCCAACATATCCCCCCTTAAACCAAAAGCTTCTTCATTCCGAGCATAATCCTCAACTTGATGAATGTGTCGGTGGGTAAAGCTTTAGTGAAGATGTCAGCCACTTGCTCTTTAGTGTTGCAATACTCCAGCTTTACAGTTCTTTGTTTTACGTGGTCTCTCAAGAAGTGATACTTTATGTCTATATGCTTGCTTCTTCCATGCTGTACTGGATTCTTAGCAAGCTCAAATGCTGATTTATTATCCACATATATCGGGGTTGTATCTTCTTGAGGATGATTTAACTGCTCCAGGAGATTTCTCAACCATATAGCTTCACAGACAGTGGATGAGGTTGCTACATATTCTGCTTCACAAGATGATAAAGCCACTACATCTTGTTTCTTGGACATCCATGTAAAGGCAGTTGATCCAAGATAGAACACATAACCTGAGGTACTCTTTCTTTCATCTTGATCTCCAGCCCAATCACTATCTGAATAACCATATAAAGTTGCATCATCTTTATATGAGTAAAAGAGGCCAAAGTCCAACGTACCTTTTATATATCTTAAGATTCTTTTGGCAGCCAACCAATGTGATTCCTTCGGTGTTTCCATGTACCTGCTTAAGAGTCCAACACCGAAGACAATATCTGGCCTTGTGATTGTGAGGTACCTTAAGCTTCCAATTAAACTCTTGAATAAGGTGGAATCTATGCTTTTTCCTTCTCCTTCTTTTGTCAACTTCAAACCAGATGGAAGAGGAATACTGACTTCATTGCAATTAGTCATCCTAAACTTTTCAAGTAACTCTTTTGCATATTTCTTCTGAGAGATAAAGATACTATCGGATTGTTGACGTACCTCAATGCCAAGGAAGAAAGACATAAGACCAGAATCCGTCATCTCGAACTCCTTGAACATTGCTTGCTTGAACTCTTGAAACATATGTTGGCTATTTCCTGTGAAGAGCAAATCATCAACGTATAGGCATACTATGAGTATCTCACCATGAGCATTCTTCTTGATGTAGACGGCATGCTCATACGGGCATTTAGTGAAGCCATTCTCTTCCATATAGCCATCGATGCGAGAGTTCCAAGCTCGTGGGGCTTGCTTCAAGCCATATAGAGCTTTCTTCAGCCGGTAGACCTTTTGCTCTTCTCCTGTCACTACAAAGCCTTGGGGCTGCTCCACATACACCTCTTCTTCAAGCTTCCCGTTTAGAAAGGCTGATTTCACATCTAACTGGTATATCTTCCAATTATGATGGGCAGCAAGAGACATCAGCATCCTCACAGTGTCAAGTCTTGTAACCGGTGCAAACACTTCTTCATAGTCTATGCCATATTTTTGCTTGTACCCTTTGGCTACAAGTCTGGCTTTATACCTTTCAATCTGTCCATTAGCCAACCTCTTTATCTTGTATACCCACTTGACACCAATCGCCCTTTGACCTTTAGGCAATGTAGTTAGCTCCCATGTGCCATTCTTCTCGATGGCATGGATCTCTTCTTCCATGGCTTTCTTCCAGCAATCTTCTTTAAGAGCCTCTTCAAAGGTTAGAGGCTCAATATCAGCATATAGGCAAAGTAGATTTACATCTTCGGTTTGCTCATAAATTTCTCTAAGACTTCTCATCTTAATAGGTGTAGAAGCTGGAATTGAGATATCTGACCTTTGATCTATATTTGATGCCTTAGGGAGCAGTGTTGAGATTACTCTTTCTGGAGCTTCATGCCTTGCTTCTCCATGTTCCACCATCTCAAGATGATTCTCCTTTGGTGTGCTTACTTCACTCCAGCTCCAAGCTTCCTCCTCACTGAAAATCACATCTCTACTTACCACCACCTTATGTGTAAGTGGGTTGTAGAGCTTATAAGCTTTTGACTCCTCACTGTATCCAATGAATATGCACTTCTCTCCGCGGTCATCCAACTTCTTTCTCTTTGCTTTAGGAACTTGGGCATATGCTATGCAACCGAAGACCTTGAGATGTGTCACACTGGGTTTATAGCCACTCCATGCTTCTTGTGGTGTCATGTTCTTCACACTCTTTGTGGGACAGCGGTTGAGAAGATAGGTTGTACATGCAACAGCTTCGGCCCAGAAATTCTTCGGCAATCCTTTCTCCTTAATCATGGTTCTAGCCATGTCAAGAATGGTGCGGTTCTTCCTCTCAGCGATGCCATTCTGCTGTGGTGTGTATGCTGCTGTAAATTGTTGCTTGATGCCGTTCTCCTTGCAGTAATTCCGGAACTCATTCGAGGTGTACTCTCCACCTCGATCAGATCTGAGTATCTTAAGCTTATATCCGCTTTCAACTTCAGCACGAGCTTTAAAACTCTTGAAAATAGTAAAGGCAACTGACTTTTCTTTGATAAAATAGACCCAAAGTTTTCTGCTGAAATCATCTATGAAGGTGATGAAGTATCTATTACCTCCAAAGGATGCAGGTTCAATGGGTCCGCAAATATCAGTGTGCACCAACTGCAAGGGATCTACTGCTCTCCAAGATTTTCCACTTTGAAAGGGAGCTCTTTGCTGCTTGCCAAGTGTGCAAGACTCGCATACATATCCCGGCTTCTCTATAGTCGGCAATCCACGTACCATGTTTGATGTAGACAATAGCTTGAGGCCACTGAAATTAAGATGCCCGAATCGAAGGTGCCACTTCCATGACTCGTCCTTTATATTACCATAGAAGCATTTCTCCAAACTTGTATTGATGTGGAGAGGGAACATTCTATTGGGTGTCATTTGGACTTTTGCAATAATCCTCCCTTGACCATTCATCAAAGAGAGACACCCATTCTCCATATGTATTTTGTACCCCTTCTCTAGGAGTTGCCCAATGCTTAGAATGTTGCTTCTCATGTTGGGTACAAAATACACATTTGAGATGTATTGTGGAGCGCCATTCTTTTGATAAATTTTAATTTTACCCTTACCTTTTACGGGCAGTTTGGATGAATCTCTAAGGCTGATGTTACCATGAACGTCTTCAACCAAATCTTCAAAGAGCTCCTTCTTGCCACACATGTGATTACTCGCTCCAGAGTCAAGATACCAGATATCTTGTTGATCACGTGCCTCCTTCTGTACAATGAAGAGTGTGGCAACTTCTCTCTTGTCCTCAGATGCTTCTGCAAAATTGGATTGTTGATTCTGATTTACAGACTGGTTGCTCCAGCACTCAGACGCATAATGCCCAGTCTTGTTGCAATTGTAACACTGGACACTTCTTCTATTTCCACGTCCACTACCACGAGCAGATTTGCCGCTACTCATGCCTCTTCTACTATTGGTGGACTTCCAATGATTTTGACCTTGCCTTTGATAATTTCCTCTCCCACGGCCTCTTCCACGACCGCCATTAGTGAAGCATTCACGTTGGGGATGACCACTCTTCTGGTCATTTAAAGTTAACTTTGACTCAAGTGCCTGCTCCATAATAGATGGGCTACTGCTCTTTAGCATACGTTGCTTATGGACTTGGAGTGATCCCATTAACTCCTCAACCGTGAGAGTGTCCAAATCTTTTGATTCTTCAATGGCCACAACCACGTGTTCAAATCTGGTTATGAGGGATCTTAATATTTTCTCTACTACACGAACATCTTCAAATTCTTCTTCATTTCTTTTTAATTGATTAGCTATGACTAGTAACCTTGAGAAGTAGTCAGAGATGGACTCACCTTCCTTCATATGAGCAGCCTCAAACTCAGCCCTTAGAGTTTGCAAACGAACTCTTTTCACGCGATCAACACCCTTGAAGAAAGTGTTGAGAATCTCCCATGCTTCTTTGCTTGTCTTCGCTTCAGCGATCTTCTCAAATGTTGATTCATCTACTCCTTGATAGAGTAAAAACAATGCTTTCTTATCTTTCTTTCTTTGCTCCTTCAGAGAGTTCTTCTGCTCCGCAGTATACGCTGCTTCTTTCTCGGCAGTGGGCTCCTCGTATCCATCAGTAATAACTTCCCATAGATCTTGCGACCCAAACAATGCCTTCATTTGAATTTGCCAACTATCATAGTTGTCTTTCACCAACTTTGGAATTTGAGGTTGGACTAGATTGGAAGCCATCTTCTATGTAGGATAAATGGAGGAATAAACTCAAGGGTCACTATACGTAGCTCTGATACCACTTTGTTGGATGTTAGCTTTACTAAGCCTTCACCCACAACTATGACTATGAGGGAAGTATATAGGACGGAAATTGGACAATGGTATGAAAGAAAAATTCTTACAAGTTTCACTATCTCAAGAATAATTCAAGGGACAAGGTTGCTACCTTTACAAGATCACTCCCTCACACTTCACTTCACCTCTTGAATTTTTCTTACTCACTTGTGTGTTGGAATCCCATCTACCATTCCCTATTTATAGGAGTCCAACATCCTTCTACAAGTTTCTGCAACAAACTTTTCTAGACAATTCTTCTAAGTAGGTCTTCTAGAGACTTCTACACTACACACTACATGCTCCATTCTTCTAGCATTTTCCATGCTTCTAGATTCTTCTCTTTTGGGCTTGCACTTTCAATACTAGTTGGGCCTCTTAGTTAATAAGCTTCATATGGGCTTCTATTATTTCATTATGGGCTTGGCCCTCATATGGGCTTTTGGTTTATATCCAACACAAATATCTCCTGCACACACCGCCAAACACGACTTCACAAACTAAGCTCCAAACCTTTCTTTAATGTCGTTTACAATCTTCTCATCCACTTGCAGAGCCTTGGCCAGTATCTCACTGGGTATCGTCGGCTTCGACCCAAACAGCGTCAGTGGCACCACTACCGCCCCGGGCAACTGGCTGTTAAACGTCGTGATCGCCAGAGCCTTGCCTTTCCCCACGTTGTACTGGAAGTGCACCATCCCTCTTGGTATCACAAACAGCTCCCCAGCCTTGACGACCTTGGCAAACAACACATTTCCAGTCGTCACGAATCCGATCAGCAGCCTTCCCCGAGCCACCAGGACCAGCTCTGTGGCTCTGGGGTGGGAGTGTGGTGGGTTGACACCGCCCGGGGCGTAGTCCACTCGGTTCATGGACAGGCCCAGGGTGTTGAGCCCCGGGAAGCTCTGCACGTTGGCTGAGGTCACGTTTGATTCAAAGATATTGCTGGTGTTGCCCTCCTTGGCCAGTACTGTGGAGAAGAAGTCGTTGGATGTCACGGCTGAAGGAAGCTTACAGGGGAAGCCGTCCATGGCAACGGTGGAGTTGAGGTCTGCGACGCAGAAGTCCTGCAGAGGGTCTGGGTCGGACGCACGGCATGGCGAGAGGCCAGTGAGGAAGAGGAAGAGGATGGTCATGGCTGGCCTTTCAGCAAATGAGAAGGCCATTTCAGTAACTTTAGTGGTGATTTCTTGGTACATGGCCAAGAGCAATGACGATAGTCTATAAATAGAGGTGATATGCGTGCATGGAAGACCCAGTCTTATTGTTACGCACCTCTAATGTGAACTACTACTTGTTTACGAGTAATTTCTCTATCAATCACTTGGTCAAGATAGTATAACAGATCAAAGCGCAAAAATTCGTCGGGCTTTGCTGAAACATGCGTGGCAGCTCTAATCTATGATTTGTTCTTGAGAAAAATCTATGATGCAACTTTGACCAGTACGGTATACGGTTTACGAATTGCAGAAACTTTTGCTTGGTATCTGTTGTGTGAGCTAGATTATTTTTTTTAAAAAAACATAGGCCAGTTAATATAGGGGCAATGATATTCCTACTTCAACTTTTTTATAGCACTGACATACATAGCCACGTGTATATCAGTGAATAGAAAATTGATGTAGGGACATCATCATTTGCATTGACTCTATTTACATTGACTAAATCAGTTTTCATTCTCTGATATAAATGTGGCTGTATATGTCAGTGTTGTAGGAAAACTGACGTAGAAATATCATTTTCCTTAATATAGGATGGAGGGACTAGGGAGTAGGGACTACATATGCTCTAGTTTTGACAATAGCTTTTGGTGACTGATCATTACCTCACAAATGAGATTTTTACAAACACCTCTCTGATGTTGGCATGTATTGTTTTTAACTCGCAACATGATCAGAAGGACTAATCTTTGTGTTTCTTTTTTCTTTGACCTTTCGTAGATAAGAACGTTTCAACGAAAAGTGGTGATGATTTTTCTTCATGTCAATTTTATGTTTTAGGAGCAAGTTAACCATTTTGTATTATTTGGAAGACGTGGATTTGCTGTAGTTTAAGCGTTCATGACCTATTATGTCTGGACTTTAGAACTGATTATTGATTAACATAACCCTGATTATCAGATTATTTATGTATTTTGACAAGGTATAATTTCAGTTAGCTGTGCTTTCTTTTCATAGTTTAGAAGCTTCCCTGACCAGTTACTAGCAAAAGGTTCCTTGATCAATTCCTTGCAGACCGTTCTTTTTCTTTTTTTTAATTTTAGACCCTTCCTTTTTTTTTTAAGAAAAGGTCAATTTGTTAAGATGCTCGGAAAAAGAAAAAACCAGGGTAAGCCCGAGCACCACAAGCCAACGGATGGAGATCTGATGGGGCTCATTAATAGAGGGGCAAGCAGGTGATTAAAATCAGCCTGCCCCCTGTATTAGTGCGTAGTGATGCGTGCTTCCATTGGATCGTTTTTTTTTAGTGAAGAAATGTTTCGATTGGATATTTAGGCCCTTTTTGGTTGGCTCAAAAGAACAGAGCTTCTTGCAATGGCATTTAGTATAATTTTTACAAAATGACAGGGGTACTTTAAAAAAAATAAAAACCATGTTTGTTTTTTAAAAACTGCACCTGTCAGTTTTTAAAAATTACACAAAATGTCATCATATGCAATTATGACTTAAATTCTTCTTAAGAATACCTTTTTCCCAACCAAACACTACTTTCACTTCATTTGGAAAATCCAACTTTCCTACTTCTAAAAGTAGCAACCAAATCAGATTCCTGTTGGATTGGCCCATCTACCTTCATTTAGGAAATGGGCAAGGTGTGAATCCTAACAATGCCTACAGCCTGCCCGTATATGGCGTACATTGGCTATTCCATGAAGCACATAACACTTTCTAAATTTGATGGAAATGCTAGGGGGTTTATAATAACTCTTTTTTAAATAAGGGATTTATAATAACTTGAAACAATATATTCTCTCCGGCACTTTTAATAGACTTGCAAAAATCACGGGCTATCCAACATAAAAAATAGATATGTGATACATGGAATTTGAAGTAACAAGGGTATAATTTACCAAGGGTAGCAAAATGTCTCGTCCTTTATGAAATACCATATTTATCCCCTAACAAATTAATTAATTTAATTATAGCTAACACTTAATCATAATCTTAAACAAATTTAGAGGGTTATTAATAAGAAATTCCAACCAAAAAATCAAAATAGAACCAATATTTTTTTATAATAGTTAGATTAGATTAAATACAGTTGATTTTTAAATTATTATATAGTTCATTAGAAAAATTAACTATATATATATAAATATATAAATATATGGGAAGGGTTTACATGAGATCGTTCTCATATAAGGAGCATGAGACCAATCTTTATCGCCATTAGATTCCGATCGGAGGATGGATATTGAATCAGTGGGTAAGTGAGTGTGTCACATCAGGGAGTGGGTGAGATCATTATGGCTATTTGTAGCCGTTAGATCAAAATCCAAGGGCTATAATTTAAAGTGGCCTCATATAAGCTATATGAGAGCGATCTCATTTAAACTTTTCCCTATATATATATATATATATATATATATATATATATATATATATATATATATATATATATATCTGAGGACGGTTTACATGAAATTGTTCTCATAGAACGAGCATGAAGCTAATTTCTTGGGTCGTTGGAGGTGAGTTCTTTGTAGTAGTTTGTAACTGTCAGATCAAAATCCAACGGCTAAGATTTAATGTGGCCACATATAAGGTATATGAGAGCGATTTCATTTAAACTTTTCCCTATATATCCTGGTCGCATAGGGTGTGCCCAAGCTTTAGGTAGGGCCCATGGGTCTGTTGGTTCTTATTTGCGGGCTACCATCAAATCTGTGTGTCCTACCACTAAAGCCTAGGCAGGGCTATCCATCTATAACATAACTCTATCTTGTGAAGGAATTCCTGAAACCCTTGGAAATTTATACACTTCTACCTCTCGTAGAGAAAGTAAAAAAAAAAACACTACTGACTGCACTACCTAACCAGCATTAAGAAACACCCCAGATGCCACAACTCGAACCCACGACCTCTCACCAGCATGGCACTGGCTAGATTGGCACACTAATCTTCAGGCTGATGAATAGTGCAGACGTTACATGAAAATAATCGTACCCGCATCGTGTGGATGCGAGAGCTACAGATAAACGATTTTGCACAGGCTCAGCCCGAATGCAAGTTAACGTCAATTTAGCATTGTTTTAGTTGCAGAAACATAACTTAAGGAAAATAACTACAATAAAACTTTGTAATCTGATCTGAATCCATTCTTCTCGTTGTGTCCGAGCGATTGGTTCTTCACTAACGGGGACTGGTACCTATTTAGAATTGTTTATGCTAATTTAGGGAGTTGATAAGTATCTATTTTGGTAATCTTTTAGTAGTTTGATAGTGAGCTTTTAGGAGTAGATTGTCAGGCTCGTAAGTCTTTCTCTTTAATGGAAGGGTTATAATGCAGTCATTATATTTCCTTAAGTTCAAGTATCATATATTTAGGCATTGGTCCATTATGGCTTATGTTCCGTTACAGATTTTCACACAAGCTAGATAAATTGGAGAGGAGGGTATTATTTGGTCAATCATTGCATTCTTTACAATTGTATCATGAATGATTTGATCTCATTGAAATGGTTGGGACTCCAAATGAATTTTTTATCAATATTTAAAGCATTTAGAGTTGATCTCCCAAGCCGCCATGCATGAAAGTCAATTCAATGAGCATATATTATTAGTTGTCGACTCAAATGCAGCTATCTAGCCACTTCAGTCTTTTTTAGTTGGTAATAAAAAAGAGAAACAAAAACTGCCGCAAAAATAGAGCTCCAGAGCTGTTCAATTTAAAAGAGAATTTGTAAGGAAAGTTGGAGGCTTGAGAAAGCAATAACAAGGACAGTGGTGTGCAGCAAAATTTGCCAGTACATTAGCAACCTGATTCTGCTCTTGCTAAATATGCATGACACTGATATCTTGCAAAGATTGGACTAAAGATTTTATCTCATTGACTTGGACATCCCTCAGTATCGAAAGAAATAAAAGATTTGATCTCATGATATGTGAAATCCTTGAAGCCCCCAATGGATTTAGTTATTATGAGAATTGAATCAGATGACAAACATAACGTGACTTAGAAAATTCAGTTTTGACTCCACAGACTCGTCCGAGTCAACTCGGCTCAATTGCAAAACGAGTCAGACTCGCCTGTTGACTCAAACCTGCATGACTCGGGTTATGACTCCACTGACTCGCCGAGTCAACTCGCCCCAGACAAACAAACTCGTGACTCGCTGGAGTAATTTAAACCATGGTGTTTTAATCACTGTGCGTCTTCTTCTCTATGTTTAATGGTGTCTTTCCTCCTCTATTTCCATTGTTCTGATAAGTAACAATGGCTGTTAATGGAGGTTTTTGTGTGGGATTTGTCGGTTTTTTTTTAATGATTTTGAATCTGGGTTTTGTTTTTTTATCCGTTTAATCTTGTCTTCTCTTGGTTTCATAGAGTCTTTCTTGCTCTGTATCTGCAGAGGCTTTACAGTTCTTAATGTTAGCACTGTTTGTTAAAGGTGTTTTTGATGGCGCGGGGCTTCATGTACCTAGTGAACTTGCTGCAGGAACTCGTCTTCTTTGCCTTCTGGGTCTCTATGAAACTACTAGTTCTCAACTTTTTTGTGATCTTTGGAGAGATTCTGAAGTGGGTTTTGCTTAGTTTGAAGTTTGGAGAGGTTTTTGGTTTGAAGCAAGAGCTTGCTTGCCAGCCCTTCTTTAAAATTCTCAGCCAGTTCAATTTTTTATTAATTTTTTAATGACATCATCATCGGGTCCGGTTGAACCTACCCGGCAGGACTTCTGGGTCGGTCACCGGTCCGGTTTTTAAAACCTTGATTTAAACATGAGGCATGCATTTAAAACTCTAGCCATGGTAAGTGATGTAACATCCGAAAAAAATTAGTAAGTATCTTAAAACTGAAATTGACCCTCTTAATGATTGATTTGACCGTGTGATGCTTTGTTTAAATTAAAGCTGGTGAGAAGAGCTTTCCATCGACACCAATTTTATGTGATTTGGAGTTCGGAGTAAAAAGATATGGGAAATTGAATAAACACGATCGATCGCGCTGGAAACGATCGATCGGCTTATGAAAACGATCGATCGGCTTCGATCGGCTACGATCGGCGCCATCGTGCAGTTTGTAAACAGCGCAGGACGATCGATCGCCGTATTGCACGATCGATCGCCAGTTGCGGTTTGGCGAATTCTAACCTAATTTTGAGGCGGATTTGTTTGGGAAAGATGTCATATCCTAACTAGACTTGTATTGCACGTTCCTAGGGTGATTTAGGGACTCTCCCATTGGTGGAAAGTGCCCAAGATATGGTAGAATTGATTGGGCAAAGATCTTCTAAAAACTCTATATAAACCCATAGAGTCTAGGCTTGTGCTTTTGAAAACTAAACCCTAGAACGTCCAGAGGCTTTCCCCTCTCCTTCCCACGTTCATCCCTCTCTTAGAAGACCTCTTCTAGTGGGAATTGCTCAAGAGCTTGGATCGGGAAGCTTTGAAGGAAGCGGAGGAGACGAACATCGCGTAGAAAGGCGACGTCTTTTGGTGATAAAGAGTAGGATGGTTTTTCCCTCTCTTCTTATTCTTTTCTCACATTATATGATGAGTGTTCTTACTGATTTCCTTGGAGTATTGCTTTGAATCTTGCGGGATTAATGATTTATGTCTTGTTTTCCATGTGTATTGCGATACATGCATATATGCCTTCATGCTTCATGTCTAGATGGTAAATCACATCAAAGATGGATGCTTTATTAATTTTACAGAAGATAAAAGTTCTGATGTTGTTCTGATTATGATGTCTAATGATTGAGTCTTATACCTTAATGATCGTTTTGCTTAAATCAATTTAGTTGAAAGATATTATGGTCTAAGATTGTGTTATATGTGAAGAAACATGATAAAAAGGGAATCTTTTGGTAATTCTAGTTAATTCCAGGATCTGTAATTGATCTAGGAGGGGAGTATTATCATCTATCATGAGTATAATATCATCTATAAGTGGTACGGTATAAGTTAATTAAAGTTTAATCAAGTTTCTCACTTTCGGCCAGAACTGTTTCTGCACGGACAGTCGACAGTGAATAATTCATAACTAATTCATATGATATCATAAAAATATAAAACCGGTAGGGTTAGAAACTAGACTCATAAGGGTACTCTCAGTAAAAATTTCAGAAGATAAACTTAACTGCACAGAGTCTGGAAGCCGCCGGAAGTGGACTGTTATGCAAAAGACAGTGAGCAGAATCCAAGTGAAAACACTAAGTACTTAAGTAAAACCACTTAATATGATGTGAAGATGGTAGGACGTGTCAGTAACTATTACTGGATTATATCCTTATGATTATCACAGTAAGGTTGGGTTATGGTTAATATGATAGATGGGTAATACTTATGTCAAGAAAACCGTAATTGTGTATTTGAAGATAAAGCGCTTGTGTCGGTTTGAGGTTCCATTTGGAATCCAAATCATCTAGGACTCATTAACACCTTGTCTCTGATTTATATATATATTTCAATAAGACCTATATGAATTTCCATCTAGGGCTGAGCATGAACGTATGTATGGATTGTGTTATTCTCTTTGTGTGTGACATTCCCACTTATACTCTGTATGTGAGTCTGTTCCGGTGATTGATACCTTATGTGGTTAGAGCGTTGCGGCCTCTATTTCGTTGAATTATTATTCATCATGATTATTTGATTGATTCCTCCACTAGAGGTCTTGCGGGACTTCTCCGGAAGTGGATTCATAGTATGCTCACATTATGCCATTGCTTGATCTTGCGGGGTCACTAATATTTGTGGTACTGCGGTTCCATACTGCCCAAAAAGAGGCAACATACGTACGTTAGATTGTTGACATTACGGAAGGTCTTCAATCTCCGCCCATCGTGTCCGTAAGCACTGGTGGGGCCAGCATCCTAGACGCATGGCAGGGTTCCAAAAAGAGGACCCCTAGGGTGGTTCTGGTATAGTCACTTGCGGGTGATCGGTTCAGCGAGCAGAAATTGTACTCCTTTCACTTTTAATGTCTGGAGCTTTTTAATATGATTATCATTCCCTCCTTACTCATATGTGTAGTAGGAGCCTTATTGTTGTTTTCCCTACTTGCGGGTTGAAATTATTATCGACTAACCTTTCAGGTGTATAAATCCTTGGTTTAGTCCGGATGTTGCGGCATCTTCATAAACCTTTGTTATTCTTATCCTATTCATATTGTTTGTTCTAATTCAGTGGGTTTTTACATCCTACTGAGTGTTTCTATGAAATACTCATGCATCCTCTGATGCAGGCGCAAATGGAAATTGAGATCAGGAAGTTGCAGTAGTGAAGCGGTCGCAGGAGCCGTGAAGACTTAGAGTTTATATTATTTGCTTTGCTTATTTGATGCTTATGACATTTAATGGCAATTGTGTGCCATAGATTTATAGGTTTATTTGATTTGACTTTCTTAAATGGATTATCATTTTTATCAGTATTATTAAGTAAATTTCCATTCCATAGTATTCATTAATGTTTGTATTTGTATT
This sequence comes from Houttuynia cordata, assembly GCA_039654745.1. Classification (NCBI taxonomy): domain Eukaryota; kingdom Viridiplantae; phylum Streptophyta; class Magnoliopsida; order Piperales; family Saururaceae; genus Houttuynia; species Houttuynia cordata. The sequence continues at coordinate 58,598,389 of CM077502.1, read as the reverse complement.
GCACTGATTATGGGCATGACCGATTACACATCCTTTTGAGATGATCGTAATTGGTGGTGAAATCGACTGTTCGGTCTCGCGCCCGAGATTCTCTACCTCCAAATGTATATCATTGATTGGCTTCCGCACTCCGATCGAGGTATGGGATTTCGGGGCGTGACAGCGTGGTATCGGAGCCCTCAAACTCAGTCTAATACAGTACGGACATTGCTGAATTATGAAATGGAATAGTCGAACTTGATAGAAAGAAAAAGGGTACCTAGAAGAAAAGACCTTACCCTATAAAAAGAAGTGTTTGATTGTTTGCTTGCTTTGTGGTTGTTCTTTTTTTTGTATCGCCGTGTTTTACGCTAGGAGTCAAAGGAATGAGAGATGAATTAAAATTGAACCTTGAGTGAGATTCTAGTTCATCTCCTTCCGTTGACAATAGTGGCTAATCTTTAGCGCGACTAGAATCAGAGTGCGCGGCGGAAGCGTGGATAGCTTAAATGGGCGCTGATTGGAAGTGGCTTCTATCATGGAAGAGGTTTGCAAGGTTTAGGATGATTTCATTTAAGCAGCAAAGGCAGCAGCAACAGAACCGGATGAACGGTGCACCACGTCAACAGTTTCGAGGCAATGACAATGGTAACATGAATGGAGGTCGTTGCAGGATTTGTGGACAGGATTCGCATAGAGGGAAGCCGTGCCCTACGGATCCTCGAAGATGCTTTGTGTGCAATGAGGTTGGGCATATCTCTCCTAATTGCCCTAATCGTGAAAAGAAGACCGGGGCTGATATGAATAAGAAGACTCAGGCAAGGATTTTTGCTCTATCATCAGAAGATGCGCGTGGGTCGGATGAGGTTATTGAAGGTACTCTTCTTATCCTCAATCGTTCTGCTAGAGTGTTAATAGACCCGGGAGCCTCGCGATCTTTTATTTCTTCGGTGTTCGCTTTAAGTCTAGATAAGTCATTATCTAGACTGAGTGATGATTTGATGATTTCTACTCCTATGGGAGATTCGGTTATAGCAACCGAATATATTGAAAACTCTCCTGTGCTGATAGAAGATAGAATTTTGCTTGCTAATCTTGTGCTGATTGATATGTGTGATTTTGATGTAATCTTGGGAATGGATTGGTTATCAAAATATAATGCACTAGTGGATTGTATTAAAAAGAGAGTTTATTTTAAAATTCCTGGAGAGAAAGAACTATTGTTTCAGGGAATCCGGGATAGAAAAGGAGATTGTTTGATATCAGCTGTTAAAGCTCAGAAATTGTTGGCTAAAGGTTGTAGAGCCTATTTAGCTAATGTGACACCTGTTGAGATGCCTACCCCGAGAGTAGAGGACATTGAGGTAGTGAGGGATTTTCCCGAAGTCCTTCCTGATGAGTTACCTGGTTTGCCACCAAAGAGAGAAATTGATTTTACGATTGAATTGATACCGGGAACAGCACCTATTTCAAAAGCACCATATAGAATGGCGCCGGCTGAGCTGAAAGAATTGAAAGTGCAGTTACAAGAGTTGTTGGATAAGAGGTTCATACGGCCTAGTGTTTCCCCATGGGGTGCACCAGTGTTATTTGTAAAGAAGAAAGATGGATCGATGAGATTGTGTATTGACTATCGTATGTTGAACCAAGTCACGGTGAAGAATAAATATCCTTTGCCTAGAATAGATGATTTGTTTGATCAGTTACAATCAGCAAAAGTATTTTTGAGAATTGATTTGAGATCGGGATACCATCAGTTAAGAATCAAGGAGGAGGATATATCCAAGACAGCATTCAGGACCAGGTATGGACACTACGAATTCCTGGTAATGCCTTTTGGTTTGACTAATGCGCCAGCAGCTTTTATGGACATGATGAACAGAATTTTTGTGGACTTATTAGACCGGATTGTGATAGTCTTCGTGGACGATATTTTGGTATATTCAACAAGTTGGGAAGAACACAGAACTCACTTGACTCTTGTGTTACAGATATTGAAGGATAATCAATTATATGCTAAGCTGAATAAGTGTGAATTTTGGTTGAACAAGGTGAATTTTCTTGGACATGTTATATCAGAAGATGGAGTATCAGTTGATCCAATGAAGGTAGAGGCAGTGTTAGAATGGGAACAACCAAAGAATGTGACGGAGATTCGAAGTTTCTTGGGATTGGCAGGTTACTATAGAAGATTCATTGAAGGATTTTCAAGTCTAGCTTTGCCAATGACGAAATTGACCAGAAAGGGAGTGAAGTTTATATGGAATGATGAATGTGATAAAAGTTTCAAGGAATTGAAGAAAAGATTAACATCGGCACCGATCTTGACCTTACCGTCGGGAACTGGAGGATTCGTTATATACAGTGATGCTTCGAAGAGTGGACTCGGGTGTGTACTAATGCAGCACGGACATGTTGTGGCGTATGCATCGAGACAACTGAAAATTCATGAGCAGAATTACCCAACACATGACCTGGAATTAGCAGCAGTGGTTTTTGCTTTAAAGATTTGGAGACATTATTTGTATGGAGAAACTTTTGAAGTATACACAGATCACAAAAGTTTGAAGTATATCTTTTCCCAGAAGGACCTGAATATGAGACAGAGAAGGTGGTTAGAGTACTTGAAGGATTATGATTTTTCCATTCATTACCATCCAGGCAAGGCGAATGTGGTAGCAGATGCATTAAGCAGAAAGACTGGGATAATTGCTCACTTGTTAGTACAAGAGTGGAAACTGATGCAGAAAATGGGAGAATGTCATTTGGAATGGCCGACTTCAAGGAGGATATCATTCATTGGGAACCTTTCTATAAGATCAGTGGTGGTTGATAAAATCCTCGAAGCGCAAAAGGAGAACCCGCAGATACAGAAATTATTGGACAGGTCGGATTTTGAAAAAGGAGCAGACGGAAGTATTCGATTCCGAGGAAGATTGGTAGTACCTAAAGACATGGAATTAAGACAGGAAATTCTGCGTGAAGCACATCACTCTCAGTTTAACATTCATCCTGGAGGTACGAAGATGTATCAAGATTTAAAGAGGACCGTTTGGTGGAATGGGATGAAAAGAGATATTGGCAAGTTTGTATCGAGATGCTTGACTTGTCAACAAGTAAAAGCTGAACATCAAAGACCAGCGGGAATGTTGCAACCATTGGAGATTCCACAGTGGAAATGGGAGCATGTGACGATGGATTTTGTTGTGGCATTGCCAAAGACTCAAAGACAGCGAGATGCGATTTGGGTTATAGTGGATCGACTCACAAAGTCAGCACACTTTCTTCCGATTAGATGGAAACAAAACCCGGAAAGTTTGGCAGAATTATACATAAGAGAAATCGTTAGACTACACGGTACGCCGTTATCTATTGTGTCTGACCGAGACCCTCGTTTTACATCGAGAACATGGAAGAGTATACAAGAGGCGTTGGGAACCAAGTTAAATTTTAGTACAGCATTTCATCCACAGAGTGATGGACAATCAGAACGTACGATTCAAACCTTGGAGGACATGCTAAGAGCCTGTGCGATTGACTGGAAAGGTAATTGGGATGATCATTTACCATTGATAGAGTTTGCTTATAATAACAGTTATCATTCAAGTATCGGAATGGCACCATTTGAAGCACTATATGGAAGACCATGTAGATCCCCTACATGTTGGACAGACGTTGGAGAGAATCAAGTGCTGAGATCAGAATTAGTGCAATACTGCGCAGAAAAGGTAAGACAAATCAGACAGAGATTACAAACGGCTCAGAGTCGCCAAAAGAATTACGCTGACAACAGGCGAAGAGAGTTAGAATTTCAAGTAGGAGACCATGTATTTCTGAAAGTATCACCTTCAAAAGGAATTATGAGATTTGGTAAGAAAGGAAAGTTGAGTCCGAGGTTTGTTGGACCATTTGAAATTTTGGAACGAGTTGGGCCAGTTGCATATCGGTTGGCGTTACCGCCGCAGTTGGATGAAGTACATAATACTTTCCATATTTCTATGCTGAGGAAATATGTGCCAGACCCATCACATGTTTTGGATTTCACAACGATGGAGTTAGAAGCAGATTTGACATTTCCAGTAAAACCTGTGAAGATATTGGACCGAAAGGATCAAGTACTTAGAAGAAAGACCATTCCTTTGGTGAAAGTTTTGTGGCAAAACCAGTTGGCTGAGGAAATGACTTGGGAAACGGAACGAGAAATGAGGAAATCCTACCCATACTTTTTTGAAGATTGAGAGTCAGCATTTCGAGGACGAAATGTTCTTTTTAGGAGGGGAGGATGTAACATCCGAAAAAAATTAGTAAGTATCTTAAAACTGAAATTGACCCTCTTAATGATTGATTTGACTGTGTGATGCTTTGTTTAAATTAAAGCTGGTGAGAAGAGCTTTCCATCGACACCAATTTTATGTGATTTGGAGTTCGGAGTAAAAAGATATGGGAAATTGAATAAACACGATCGATCGCGCTGGAAACGATCGATCGGCTTATGAAAACGATCGATCGGCTTCGATCGGCTACGATCGGCGCCATCGTGCAGTTTGTAAACAGCGCAGGACGATCGATCGCCGTATTGCACGATCGATCGCCAGTTGCGGTTTGGCGAATTCTAACCTAATTTTGAGGCGGATTTGTTTGGGAAAGATGTCATATCCTAACTAGACTTGTATTGCACGTTCCTAGGGTGATTTAGGGACTCTCCCATTGGTGGAAAGTGCCCAAGATATGGTAGAATTGATTGGGCAAAGATCTTCTAAAAACTCTATATAAACCCATAGAGTCTAGGCTTGTGCTTTTGAAAACTAAACCCTAGAACGTCCAGAGGCTTTCCCCTCTCCTTCCCACGTTCATCCCTCTCTTAGAAGACCTCTTCTAGTGGGAATTGCTCAAGAGCTTGGATCGGGAAGCTTTGAAGGAAGCGGAGGAGACGAACATCGCGTAGAAAGGCGACGTCTTTTGGTGATAAAGAGTAGGATGGTTTTTCCCTCTCTTCTTATTCTTTTCTCACATTATATGATGAGTGTTCTTACTGATTTCCTTGGAGTATTGCTTTGAATCTTGCGGGATTAATGATTTATGTCTTGTTTTCCATGTGTATTGCGATACATGCATATATGCCTTCATGCTTCATGTCTAGATGGTAAATCACATCAAAGATGGATGCTTTATTAATTTTACAGAAGATAAAAGTTCTGATGTTGTTCTGATTATGATGTCTAATGATTGAGTCTTATACCTTAATGATCGTTTTGCTTAAATCAATTTAGTTGAAAGATATTATGGTCTAAGATTGTGTTATATGTGAAGAAACATGATAAAAAGGGAATCTTTTGGTAATTCTAGTTAATTCCAGGATCTGTAATTGATCTAGGAGGGGAGTATTATCATCTATCATGAGTATAATATCATCTATAAGTGGTACGGTATAAGTTAATTAAAGTTTAATCAAGTTTCTCACTTTCGGCCAGAACTGTTTCTGCACGGACAGTCGACAGTGAATAATTCATAACTAATTCATATGATATCATAAAAATATAAAACCGGTAGGGTTAGAAACTAGACTCATAAGGGTACTCTCAGTAAAAATTTCAGAAGATAAACTTAACTGCACAGAGTCTGGAAGCCGCCGGAAGTGGACTGTTATGCAAAAGACAGTGAGCAGAATCCAAGTGAAAACACTAAGTACTTAAGTAAAACCACTTAATATGATGTGAAGATGGTAGGACGTGTCAGTAACTATTACTGGATTATATCCTTATGATTATCACAGTAAGGTTGGGTTATGGTTAATATGATAGATGGGTAATACTTATGTCAAGAAAACCGTAATTGTGTATTTGAAGATAAAGCGCTTGTGTCGGTTTGAGGTTCCATTTGGAATCCAAATCATCTAGGACTCATTAACACCTTGTCTCTGATTTATATATATATTTCAATAAGACCTATATGAATTTCCATCTAGGGCTGAGCATGAACGTATGTATGGATTGTGTTATTCTCTTTGTGTGTGACATTCCCACTTATACTCTGTATGTGAGTCTGTTCCGGTGATTGATACCTTATGTGGTTAGAGCGTTGCGGCCTCTATTTCGTTGAATTATTATTCATCATGATTATTTGATTGATTCCTCCACTAGAGGTCTTGCGGGACTTCTCCGGAAGTGGATTCATAGTATGCTCACATTATGCCATTGCTTGATCTTGCGGGGTCACTAATATTTGTGGTACTGCGGTTCCATACTGCCCAAAAAGAGGCAACATACGTACGTTAGATTGTTGACATTACGGAAGGTCTTCAATCTCCGCCCATCGTGTCCGTAAGCACTGGTGGGGCCAGCATCCTAGACGCATGGCAGGGTTCCAAAAAGAGGACCCCTAGGGTGGTTCTGGTATAGTCACTTGCGGGTGATCGGTTCAGCGAGCAGAAATTGTACTCCTTTCACTTTAATGTCTGGAGCTTTTTAATATGATTATCATTCCCTCCTTACTCATATGTGTAGTAGGAGCCTTATTGTTGTTTTCCCTACTTGCGGGTTGAAATTATTATCGACTAACCTTTCAGGTGTATAAATCCTTGGTTTAGTCCGGATGTTGCGGCATCTTCATAAACCTTTGTTATTCTTATCCTATTCATATTGTTTGTTCTAATTCAGTGGGTTTTTACATCCTACTGAGTGTTTCTATGAAATACTCATGCATCCTCTGATGCAGGCGCAAATGGAAATTGAGATCAGGAAGTTGCAGTAGTGAAGCGGTCGCAGGAGCCGTGAAGACTTAGAGTTTATATTATTTGCTTTGCTTATTTGATGCTTATGACATTTAATGGCAATTGTGTGCCATAGATTTATAGGTTTATTTGATTTGACTTTCTTAAATGGATTATCATTTTTATCAGTATTATTAAGTAAATTTCCATTCCATAGTATTCATTAATGTTTGTATTTGTATTGCACTGATTATGGGCATGACCGATTACACATCCTTTTGAGATGATCGTAATTGGTGGTGAAATCGACTGTTCGGTCTCGCGCCCGAGATTCTCTACCTCCAAATGTATATCATTGATTGGCTTCCGCACTCCGATCGAGGTATGGGATTTCGGGGCGTGACAGCGTGGTATCGGAGCCCTCAAACTCAGTCTAATACAGTACGGACATTGCTGAATTATGAAATGGAATAGTCGAACTTGATAGAAAGAAAAAGGGTACCTAGAAGAAAAGACCTTACCCTATAAAAAGAAGTGTTTGATTGTTTGCTTGCTTTGTGGTTGTTCTTTTTTTTGTATCGCCGTGTTTTACGCTAGGAGTCAAAGGAATGAGAGATGAATTAAAATTGAACCTTGAGTGAGATTCTAGTTCATCTCCTTCTGTTGACAATAGTGGCTAATCTTTAGCGCGACTAGAATCAGAGTGCGCGGCGGAAGCGTGGATAGCTTAAATGGGCGCTGATTGGAAGTGGCTTCTATCATGGAAGAGGTTTGCAAGGTTTAGGATGATTTCATTTAAGCAGCAAAGGCAGCAGCAACAGAACCGGATGAACGGTGCACCACGTCAACAGTTTCGAGGCAATGACAATGGTAACATGAATGGAGGTCGTTGCAGGATTTGTGGACAGGATTCGCATAGAGGGAAGCCGTGCCCTACGGATCCTCGAAGATGCTTTGTGTGCAATGAGGTTGGGCATATCTCTCCTAATTGCCCTAATCGTGAAAAGAAGACCGGGGCTGATATGAATAAGAAGACTCAGGCAAGGATTTTTGCTCTATCATCAGAAGATGCGCGTGGGTCGGATGAGGTTATTGAAGGTACTCTTCTTATCCTCAATCGTTCTGCTAGAGTGTTAATAGACCCGGGAGCCTCGCGATCTTTTATTTCTTCGGTGTTCGCTTTAAGTCTAGATAAGTCATTATCTAGACTGAGTGATGATTTGATGATTTCTACTCCTATGGGAGATTCGGTTATAGCAACCGAATATATTGAAAACTCTCCTGTGCTGATAGAAGATAGAATTTTGCTTGCTAATCTTGTGCTGATTGATATGTGTGATTTTGATGTAATCTTGGGAATGGATTGGTTATCAAAATATAATGCACTAGTGGATTGTATTAAAAAGAGAGTTTATTTTAAAATTCCTGGAGAGAAAGAACTATTGTTTCAGGGAATCCGGGATAGAAAAGGAGATTGTTTGATATCAGCTGTTAAAGCTCAGAAATTGTTGGCTAAAGGTTGTAGAGCCTATTTAGCTAATGTGACACCTGTTGAGATGCCTACCCCGAGAGTAGAGGACATTGAGGTAGTGAGGGATTTTCCCGAAGTCCTTCCTGATGAGTTACCTGGTTTGCCACCAAAGAGAGAAATTGATTTTACGATTGAATTGATACCGGGAACAGCACCTATTTCAAAAGCACCATATAGAATGGCGCCGGCTGAGCTGAAAGAATTGAAAGTGCAGTTACAAGAGTTGTTGGATAAGAGGTTCATACGGCCTAGTGTTTCCCCATGGGGTGCACCAGTGTTATTTGTAAAGAAGAAAGATGGATCGATGAGATTGTGTATTGACTATCGTATGTTGAACCAAGTCACGGTGAAGAATAAATATCCTTTGCCTAGAATAGATGATTTGTTTGATCAGTTACAATCAGCAAAAGTATTTTTGAGAATTGATTTGAGATCGGGATACCATCAGTTAAGAATCAAGGAGGAGGATATATCCAAGACAGCATTCAGGACCAGGTATGGACACTACGAATTCCTGGTAATGCCTTTTGGTTTGACTAATGCGCCAGCAGCTTTTATGGACATGATGAACAGAATTTTTGTGGACTTATTAGACCGGATTGTGATAGTCTTCGTGGACGATATTTTGGTATATTCAACAAGTTGGGAAGAACACAGAACTCACTTGACTCTTGTGTTACAGATATTGAAGGATAATCAATTATATGCTAAGCTGAATAAGTGTGAATTTTGGTTGAACAAGGTGAATTTTCTTGGACATGTTATATCAGAAGATGGAGTATCAGTTGATCCAATGAAGGTAGAGGCAGTGTTAGAATGGGAACAACCAAAGAATGTGACGGAGATTCGAAGTTTCTTGGGATTGGCAGGTTACTATAGAAGATTCATTGAAGGATTTTCAAGTCTAGCTTTGCCAATGACGAAATTGACCAGAAAGGGAGTGAAGTTTATATGGAATGATGAATGTGATAAAAGTTTCAAGGAATTGAAGAAAAGATTAACATCGGCACCGATCTTGACCTTACCGTCGGGAACTGGAGGATTCGTTATATACAGTGATGCTTCGAAGAGTGGACTCGGGTGTGTACTAATGCAGCACGGACATGTTGTGGCGTATGCATCGAGACAACTGAAAATTCATGAGCAGAATTACCCAACACATGACCTGGAATTAGCAGCAGTGGTTTTTGCTTTAAAGATTTGGAGACATTATTTGTATGGAGAAACTTTTGAAGTATACACAGATCACAAAAGTTTGAAGTATATCTTTTCCCAGAAGGACCTGAATATGAGACAGAGAAGGTGGTTAGAGTACTTGAAGGATTATGATTTTTCCATTCATTACCATCCAGGCAAGGCGAATGTGGTAGCAGATGCATTAAGCAGAAAGACTGGGATAATTGCTCACTTGTTAGTACAAGAGTGGAAACTGATGCAGAAAATGGGAGAATGTCATTTGGAATGGCCGACTTCAAGGAGGATATCATTCATTGGGAACCTTTCTATAAGATCAGTGGTGGTTGATAAAATCCTCGAAGCGCAAAAGGAGAACCCGCAGATACAGAAATTATTGGACAGGTCGGATTTTGAAAAAGGAGCAGACGGAAGTATTCGATTCCGAGGAAGATTGGTAGTACCTAAAGACATGGAATTAAGACAGGAAATTCTGCGTGAAGCACATCACTCTCAGTTTAACATTCATCCTGGAGGTACGAAGATGTATCAAGATTTAAAGAGGACCGTTTGGTGGAATGGGATGAAAAGAGATATTGGCAAGTTTGTATCGAGATGCTTGACTTGTCAACAAGTAAAAGCTGAACATCAAAGACCAGCGGGAATGTTGCAACCATTGGAGATTCCACAGTGGAAATGGGAGCATGTGACGATGGATTTTGTTGTGGCATTGCCAAAGACTCAAAGACAGCGAGATGCGATTTGGGTTATAGTGGATCGACTCACAAAGTCAGCACACTTTCTTCCGATTAGATGGAAACAAAACCCGGAAAGTTTGGCAGAATTATACATAAGAGAAATCGTTAGACTACACGGTACGCCGTTATCTATTGTGTCTGACCGAGACCCTCGTTTTACATCGAGAACATGGAAGAGTATACAAGAGGCGTTGGGAACCAAGTTAAATTTTAGTACAGCATTTCATCCACAGAGTGATGGACAATCAGAACGTACGATTCAAACCTTGGAGGACATGCTAAGAGCCTGTGCGATTGACTGGAAAGGTAATTGGGATGATCATTTACCATTGATAGAGTTTGCTTATAATAACAGTTATCATTCAAGTATCGGAATGGCACCATTTGAAGCACTATATGGAAGACCATGTAGATCCCCTACATGTTGGACAGACGTTGGAGAGAATCAAGTGCTGAGATCAGAATTAGTGCAATACTGCGCAGAAAAGGTAAGACAAATCAGACAGAGATTACAAACGGCTCAGAGTCGCCAAAAGAATTACGCTGACAACAGGCGAAGAGAGTTAGAATTTCAAGTAGGAGACCATGTATTTCTGAAAGTATCACCTTCAAAAGGAATTATGAGATTTGGTAAGAAAGGAAAGTTGAGTCCGAGGTTTGTTGGACCATTTGAAATTTTGGAACGAGTTGGGCCAGTTGCATATCGGTTGGCGTTACCGCCGCAGTTGGATGAAGTACATAATACTTTCCATATTTCTATGCTGAGGAAATATGTGCCAGACCCATCACATGTTTTGGATTTCACAACGATGGAGTTAGAAGCAGATTTGACATTTCCAGTAAAACCTGTGAAGATATTGGACCGAAAGGATCAAGTACTTAGAAGAAAGACCATTCCTTTGGTGAAAGTTTTGTGGCAAAACCAGTTGGCTGAGGAAATGACTTGGGAAACGGAACGAGAAATGAGGAAATCCTACCCATACTTTTTTGAAGATTGAGAGTCAGCATTTCGAGGACGAAATGTTCTTTTTAGGAGGGGAGGATGTAACATCCGAAAAAAATTAGTAAGTATCTTAAAACTGAAATTGACCCTCTTAATGATTGATTTGACTGTGTGATGCTTTGTTTAAATTAAAGCTGGTGAGAAGAGCTTTCCATCGACACCAATTTTATGTGATTTGGAGTTCGGAGTAAAAAGATATGGGAAATTGAATAAACACGATCGATCGCGCTGGAAACGATCGATCGGCTTATGAAAACGATCGATCGGCTTCGATCGGCTACGATCGGCGCCATCGTGCAGTTTGTAAACAGCGCAGGACGATCGATCGCCGTATTGCACGATCGATCGCCAGTTGCGGTTTGGCGAATTCTAACCTAATTTTGAGGCGGATTTGTTTGGGAAAGATGTCATATCCTAACTAGACTTGTATTGCACGTTCCTAGGGTGATTTAGGGACTCTCCCATTGGTGGAAAGTGCCCAAGATATGGTAGAATTGATTGGGCAAAGATCTTCTAAAAACTCTATATAAACCCATAGAGTCTAGGCTTGTGCTTTTGAAAACTAAACCCTAGAACGTCCAGAGGCTTTCCCCTCTCCTTCCCACGTTCATCCCTCTCTTAGAAGACCTCTTCTAGTGGGAATTGCTCAAGAGCTTGGATCGGGAAGCTTTGAAGGAAGCGGAGGAGACGAACATCGCGTAGAAAGGCGACGTCTTTTGGTGATAAAGAGTAGGATGGTTTTTCCCTCTCTTCTTATTCTTTTCTCACATTATATGATGAGTGTTCTTACTGATTTCCTTGGAGTATTGCTTTGAATCTTGCGGGATTAATGATTTATGTCTTGTTTTCCATGTATATTGCGATACATGCATATATGCCTTCATGCTTCATGTCTAGATGGTAAATCACATCAAAGATGGATGCTTTATTAATTTTACAGAAGATAAAAGTTCTGATATTGTTCTGATTATGATGTCTAATGATTGAGTCTTATACCTTAATGATCGTTTTGCTTAAATCAATTTAGTTGAAAGATATTATGGTCTAAGATTGTGTTATATGTGAAGAAACATGATAAAAAGGGAATCTTTTGGTAATTCTAGTTAATTCCAGGATCTGTAATTGATCTAGGAGGGGAGTATTATCATCTATCATGAGTATAATATCATCTATAAGTGGTACGGTATAAGTTAATTAAAGTTTAATCAAGTTTCTCACTTTCGGCCAGAACTGTTTCTGCACGGACAGTCGACAGTGAATAATTCATAACTAATTCATATGATATCATAAAAATATAAAACCGGTAGGGTTAGAAACTAGACTCATAAGGGTACTCTCAGTAAAAATTTCAGAAGATAAACTTAACTGCACAGAGTCTGGAAGCCGCCGGAAGTGGACTGTTATGCAAAAGACAGTGAGCAGAATCCAAGTGAAAACACTAAGTACTTAAGTAAAACCACTTAATATGATGTGAAGATGGTAGGACGTGTCAGTAACTATTACTGGATTATATCCTTATGATTATCACAGTAAGGTTGGGTTATGGTTAATATGATAGATGGGTAATACTTATGTCAAGAAAACCGTAATTGTGTATTTGAAGATAAAGCGCTTGTGTCGGTTTGAGGTTCCATTTGGAATCCAAATCATCTAGGACTCATTAACACCTTGTCTCTGATTTATATATATATTTCAATAAGACCTATATGAATTTCCATCTAGGGCTGAGCATGAACGTATGTATGGATTGTGTTATTCTCTTTGTGTGTGACATTCCCACTTATACTCTGTATGTGAGTCTGTTCCGGTGATTGATACCTTATGTGGTTAGAGCGTTGCGGCCTCTATTTCGTTGAATTATTATTCATCATGATTATTTGATTGATTCCTCCACTAGAGGTCTTGCGGGACTTCTCCGGAAGTGGATTCATAGTATGCTCACATTATGCCATTGCTTGATCTTGCGGGGTCACTAATATTTGTGGTACTGCGGTTCCATACTGCCCAAAAAGAGGCAACATACGTACGTTAGATTGTTGACATTACGGAAGGTCTTCAATCTCCGCCCATCGTGTCCGTAAGCACTGGTGGGGCCAGCATCCTAGACGCATGGCAGGGTTCCAAAAAGAGGACCCCTAGGGTGGTTCTGGTATAGTCACTTGCGGGTGATCGGTTCAGCGAGCAGAAATTGTACTCCTTTCACTTTTAATGTCTGGAGCTTTTTAATATGATTATCATTCCCTCCTTACTCATATGTGTAGTAGGAGCCTTATTGTTGTTTTCCCTACTTGCGGGTTGGAATTATTATCGACTAACCTTTCAGGTGTATAAATCCTTGGTTTAGTCCGGATGTTGCGGCATCTTCATAAACCTTTGTTATTCTTATCCTATTCATATTGTTTGTTCTAATTCAGTGGGTTTTTACATCCTACTGAGTGTTTCTATGAAATACTCATGCATCCTCTGATGCAGGCGCAAATGGAAATTGAGATCAGGAAGTTGCAGTAGTGAAGCGGTCGCAGGAGCCGTGAAGACTTAGAGTTTATATTATTTGCTTTGCTTATTTGATGCTTATGACATTTAATGGCAATTGTGTGCCATAGATTTATAGGTTTATTTGATTTGACTTTCTTAAATGGATTATCATTTTTATCAGTATTATTAAGTAAATTTCCATTCCATAGTATTCATTAATGTTTGTATTTGTATTGCACTGATTATGGGCATGACCGATTACACATCCTTTTGAGATGATCATAATTGGTGGTGAAATCGACTGTTCGGTCTCGCGCCCGAGATTCTCTACCTCCAAATGTATATCATTGATTGGCTTCCGCACTCCGATCGAGGTATGGGATTTCGGGGCGTGACAAGTGATCCCAGTCAAAGACATTTATTATAATTATAGAGATTTTGCAATGACAAGGCAATGCATTTATATTTATTCAAAATTCCATAAATAACATGTTATTAGTGTATCCCCGACAAAGTTTGCTTCTACCTTTGAAACCAATCCGTTAAAAACCTACATTGGACAGTTGGAAAAAATAGTAACTGCAATTTTGAACTAGCATAAAAGGTATTATAGATTGTATTAAATATTTTATTTTTCTCAAATTTATTCAAATTTTGTAGTATATTATTTTTTATTAATTATCATTGGGTTCTTAGCTCAAGGATTAATTTTTCCATATTGAACGATGACTATTTACAGAAACGAGTCAATTCATGCCTCAAGAAAAACAAATTTGCTATGCATTTTAGTTTATTTTTGTACTGAATTTACATCCTCCACTATTTAAAACCAAAAAGAGTATCTATTAACCAACCTTAATGGTTAACTCCAAGACTGCATGTCAAAATATCTGATTTCACTCCCTATATAAGCAAAACTACTATAATAACATCTATTATTTGCTAATTTGTAAAAGAGTACTATAATTCTTATTTTTTTTATGTCTAATAAAATTTGTAGTGTAATTTTGCTTTATATCCTCCTCAAAAATGGAAAACTTTCACCTGCATGACTCCATTATAACTCCGTCAAGACTCCGAGTCGACTCTACTCCTTGGCATATGGAGTTGAGTAGTCTTGAGTTTTAGAACATTGCTGGGTATAGCTGCAAACCTCAAGAAGACATGCAAAAGCTTCAACAATAGCAGACGAGGCATGCAAAGTCTTCCAAATCATGGTGAGATTCTGTTGCAAAACCTGCATGATATTTCCAAAGCAATCCCGAATGACTCCACCAGCAACATCTCACAAAAGATGGATTTGCAAATTGCTATTTCTCTCTTGTATTCTTCCTCCACGCGCTCTATCTTTTGTGGTTAATATGGATCGGGGTCTGGTCCTCCTCACCCCTTCTATGCTAACATCTTGATCCAAACCCTTGTTTCGAAAGAGTACAATATTTTCCACCCAGGCACAACGAAGATCTTAGATAAGCTTAGGAAGGGTGTGTGTGTGTGTGAGTTGTCACTGCCTTGCCTTACGGTTGTTGCCCAAAATAAGAAAAAATTATACAGTATTCAACCACAGCTTGGTCGCTTGCCTCATTGACAGGAATTTTCAAGATTTTTAACAATATTCATCTTACCCCACCTCACCCCCATCATTTATGTCAAGTGACTTGATTTCACATAATCTCCCTACCTTGGTCGAGCATATCGAGGCTCGACCCGGGCCATGAGACTATCATTGTATACTTCACATGAAAGTTAGTTTGACAATTAATGAACTAAATCATTTTTTCTCCCAAAATTGAAGATCAACTTACTCATGCTGCAGGTGGTTGCTCTTCCCGAAGGCAGCCGACAGATACAACACTAATTTTTTCATGCCTCTATAAATACGTTTTGAGAAATGCTCCTCCAATAAGCCTTCGCCAATTTTGGAGTTGGAAGTAGTACACTAAGGGTACTGATCGTGGAGTTCATTCCTTCTCAAACCGGCTCTAGGCTTCTTGTGCTCTATCTCGTAACCTGCGTGGGCTTCATAATCTTTGACGTGGGCAAATGAAATCCATTTCATCCCTTCTACCACCCATCATCTGCCTCACACTGATATACACATCCTTGTACCTCTGCATGGTGACCGGCTCACTCCAGGTCTACCTTGTCGAATTCAAATATTTCCGGTCACCCTCCACCTGCTGGGCACCTACCTCCAACCTCGTCTAGCATGCCAACATTATATTCCACAACAGCCCAAAGCTTGCGAACTTCTGCATCATGTACAAGTCTGGCATGGACGAGGAAATTGGACTACCGCCGGCCCACCATTATATTCCTCTAGCCGACCCACGCCACAGCAAAAGAAGAGTTCCAACAGGTGATCTTTATCATCGTAGATGTTAGGTTTTTCCCTCCTTGCGTGAGGCCCATAGATGTTGAGCTTCCCTCTCATATGGATAAGCCCATTACTTGACACATTTTGAGGTTAAGTTTAATTTATTAAAGCAATGAGTGGCTTATTTATGAAAAGTTAATTTTTCTTAAAAGTAAATAAAAGTAGAGAAAAAAAGTGAAAAAAATGTTGCAAAGAAATACTATGGATGAAGAGATTCATTAAGGAGTAAGTCTAAAGCAAGACAATTATATTGTGCATTGTCATAATCAAAGTGTCATCCATTTTTGCAAGATCCAATTTTCCTTGTAATAACAAATATATTGATTTGAGGTATGATTGAATAAGAAATATGTTGGAGAGAAAACTTTTAAAATTGATGAAGATTCATACCGACAAAATTTTTTCGGATATGATGACTAAAATCATCCTTAAGATGAAGTATAAGCTTTGTAGAGGTTGGGTCGGTATAGGTGAGGTTGGCCTTCATGTGTAGTATAAGGGTGCACCCACATGAGTAGAGAGGGGAGAATTGTTAGGCTTTCTTCCTCCTTATGTGAGACTCACAATTGTTGGGCTTCCCTCTCATGTGGAGAGGCCCACTACTTGACTCATTTTGGGGTTAAGTGTAATTTTTTAAAATAATGAGGGGCTTATTTATAAAAGACTAATTCTTCTTCAAAGTGGGTTCTTTTGAGAAAGAGATGTAGAAAAAAAAATTACAACTTTGAAAGGGCTTTAGAGTTCAAGAAAAGGAGATTTTTTAGAAGAAAAAAGAGAAAAAAATTAAAAGAATTTCAAGTGCCATGCATTCCACTTGTGATAGGGAAGATAAATCATTGATGGTTTGTAATAATTATTTCTATCTTTATTCTTTGTGTATTCTACCTAATTATGAGATTTGTACATAGTTTGTAAGAGGGTCTTTACCTTTAAATGTTATTGTAAACTCTACTAAGTATCCAAATGGTATCCAAAGTCGATAATAATGAATTTGGTTTCTAGACCTCATGGACGTGGTTGTTGCCTTGACGATGAACCACATTAAATTTGTGTTCCCAATTGGTCAATAAAATATTTCTTTGGTAATCTTGTTTTATGTGTGGTAATTTGTGCATCCTTCGTTGAGGAGATATAGAAGACTCACTTATATCATTGTGAGTGTGAAAAAGTGTATATTTAATTGTGTTTTATGGCTAACTCAAAAGACGAAAAATGTGTAGTTTTTCACCATTTTTAAAGATGTCTTCATGCAGGTAAATTACCACCCAATCCCAAGTTTTCTAAAAGCTCAAGTTGTTAAGAAGGGTCAATATTTGCTAATATTTTAATACTCCCTCCCCTTGCATGTTCATAGCGCGAATACGTGTTAGTTGCTTACTATATCGAGTTTTCGGCTCTTTCCTATATTGAAGGACGTGGATCAGCACGTGGAAATAATTGAGGGGTAGATGAATCTGCGGCAGAAGATAACTTGAAGCCAAAACCCTAGCTCCAATACCATGTTAAATGACCAAATTTCCAACAAGCTCTTGCTGTTAAGATAGGAAAGGATCGCTATTTATTTATATTTCAACAGGAAATCTCTCTACTCCTGCCAGATTTTGATTTGTTCTCGTTTCTTGCATGGGTTAAGAATGCTGTCAGTTGTCAACAGGAAATCTCTCTACTCCTGCCAGATTTTGATTTGTTCTCGTTTCTTGCATGAGTTAAGAATGCTGTCAGTTGTCTTTTGATAATAAACCAATGACAGAAGTACTCGTGCATACGTTTTTGTTCCGAAGGAATAATGCATCATCATCGATTATGCTTTACACCCCTTTCCATCATTAATCAAGCAGTCAAAATTAAATACATTCAATTTCAAGGTTTCTGGCACTTACAAATCATCGGAATCAATGAAATCACTCTTTTATTTAGCTATAATAAATTATCAAAACAATATCTGTTAAGTGCTGGCACTTACACCGGAATCTATGAAATCAATCAATCATTTATTTATAGATATAATAAATCATCAGTGATCAGGAAAACAATATATGTTAAGTATACACCAAATATCTCCTGCACACACCGCCAAACACGACTTCACAAACTAAGCTCCAAACCTTTCTTTAATGTCGTTTACAATCTTCTCATCCACTTGCAGAGCCTTGGCCAGTATCTCACTGGGTATCGTCGGCTTCGACCCAAACAGCGTCAGTGGCACCACTACCGCCCCGGGCAACTGGCTGTTAAACGTCGTGATCGCCAGAGCCTTGCCTTTCCCCACGTTGTACTGGAAGTGCACCATCCCTCTTGGTATCACAAACAGCTCCCCAGCCTTGACGACCTTGGCAAACAACACATTTCCAGTCGTCACGAATCCGACCAGCAGCCTTCCCCGCGCCACCAGGACCAGCTCTGTGGCTCTGGGGTGGGAGTGTGGTGGGTTGACACCGCCCGGGGCGTAGTCCACTCTGTTCATGGACAGGCCCAGGGTGTTGAGCCCCGGGAAGCTCTGCACATTGGCTGAGGTCACGTTTGATTCAAAGATGTTGCTGGTGTTGCCCTCCTGGGCCAGTACTGTGGAGAAGAAGTCGTTGGATGTCACGGCTGAAGGAAGCTTACAGGGGAAGCCGTTCACGGCTACGGTGGAGTTGAGGTCTGCGACGCAGAAGTCCTGCAGAGGGTCTGGGTCGGACGCACGGCATGGCGAGAGGCCAGTGAGGAAGAGGAAGAGGATGATCATGGCTGGCCTTTCAGCAAATGAGAAGGCCATTTCAGTAACTTTAGTGGTGATTTCTTGGTACATGGCCAAGAGTAATGACGATAGTATATATATAGAGGTGATATGCGTGCATGGAAGACCCAGTCTTATTTTTACGTACCTCTAATGTGACTACATTAATGTGAACTACTACTTCGTTTCCTAGTAATTACTCTATCAATCAATTGGTCAAGATATAAGACCAGATCAAAGCGCAAAAATTCGTCGGGCTTTGCCGAAACATGCGTGCCAGCTCTTTTCTATGATTTGTTCTTGAGAACAATCTATGATGCTACTTTGACCGGTACGTGTTGTGTACGGCGCCATATCAGAAGTAGCCTATCCCGACCTGCACTATTTTTCATTATTAAGACTTATTACTTTACTTTTCAACATTTTTCTTTCCTACTTACACTACTTTCCATTATTAGGACTTACTATATTATAATTATTTTATTTTTTAATATTTTTCTTTTATGATTAAATAAGCTATAATCAGGGCTATAATATGGGTTTTAATTGGATTTGTGTGAAACGGACCAGCTGATGGCCAGCCAGTGGGCACGTGGCCCATCAACTAGCACATCCTCATATGGAGCCGCGCCCTCCCTTATAGGGGAGTCTTCTTCTTTCTTTGAAGTTATGTAATAAGAAACCTCTTTTCTCTTATTCTTTCTCATTTCCCCTCATTTTTTCCTTGCGTGAAGTTTAGTACCTCTTGTGTTCCCATTGAAACACAACATTGGTATTAGAGCTTCAACGATCTCCCATTGCACGAGAGAAGTAGCAGGCCACGGCCTCAAAGATGCCGCCCGAGAACAAAAAGAAGAACGTGGAGGACAACCCCAAACCAACGGCTGACTTGGCAAATGCCACTGTGATCTCCATGTTTGAAACAATGACCACCCAAATTCATCAACTCACCAAGACGGTCACCTAGCTTCAGGCAACCCCTGCAGCGCCCCTTTTGGCCATGCCGCAGACCGCCCATACGGAGGTGGGCTCGCCTTCCCAACCCCTTGGCTCTCGCATTCCCGGCCTTCAAGCGTCGTTCGAGCACGCTATGCACGCTCTTCATTTTGTCCGCTTTGGTACCTTCAATCAGCCCAAGGAGGAGGGTCATGTAGACCTATACATGTGAGGTTTCGAGCAAAACTCTGGCCGGTTGTCCATCAATCTTGCACGGGATTGATCCTGAAGATCGAGATTTGCATGTATAATAGGTTCGGGCTAAGTTGCAATACCATCTATTCGTCACCGTACTATTCCTCAACATCTCGTAGCACCACCACGACACCGATTCTCGTTCTGAGTCCCCCCATGCCGTGACTTCGACTTCTACTATGATGAATGAGTGAAAAGATCTTTATAGAAGTCCCTGTCCATTCCAACCAAAGAGTCAACCTCTCCTCTGAGGATGAGATTGGAGAACAACCTGTCGGATGTCAGGTGACAACCTCAACAAGTCATACATGTTAATTCTAGCTGGGACATTAGCTAGTTGTGCTAACAAATCATAATCGAAAGGCTTATCTAAGCCAGACAATGCTTTATTCTTAACCGTGGGGTTTACTGCAGACCTATTAATTTGATTTATCATAGATGCGAACCGATCGACCGGTATCTAAGTGACCCCCCAGATGTTCGGTTAAATGCCTCAATGACACAGACTCACATAAATTTATCCCAGGAGTTCGAGGAAGATTGGGAGGAGTACTCCGAGCCTCGTGGAGGACCTCGGAGTGGGGCTGAGCCATGTTTGGCTCACCATCAATTCCCACACTATAATGGGGATGACGATCCAGTGGAATGACTATAAAAGGCTGAGAAGTTCTTCGCCTACCAGGGAACACACTCGGAGGCTGAAAGATTGCGCATAGCCACATTTCACTTAGATGGCAATGCCTCCGTATGGTTCCACAGTTTTGAGAAGGAGGTCCGCTTCCCGACTTGGCCTTCTTTTGCTGACGAACATTACGTCCAATTCGGTCCCAATGAGTTCTAGAACTTAAACGAGATGTTCTCCACCCTACATCAGACGACCACAATGCGAGCCTACTATTCAGAATTCATGAAGATCGCCAACTGTCTGCCCGATTGGCCAATAGCGGCCTTAATGGGGACTTTCAAGAGGGGCCTCAAACCAGAAATTTTGGATGAGATTGCTACTTCCATTGCACGTCGATGCGAGAAGTAGTGCGTCATGCAAGAATTGAAGAGGAAAAGCTTACCCGGCAGCGACGGGGAGGCCGATTTGGCCCTGTTCAATGACCTCCATCCAGCCCAACGCCATTCCCTCTCTCAGTGTCGGGCCTTACAACCAGCCAAACCAACTAGTCCTCCGCCCTTACTGCCCCTTCAGTTCGTCGTCTCACCCCAGCCCAAATGGATGAGCGTAGCTCTAAGGGCTTGTGCTTTAAATGTGATGAGAAGTTCGTGCCTGACTATCGTTGCTCTGTCTGAGATAGTTTGCTCATCGAGGAGGATCTTTCCTCTTCCTTGGATGCACCGCCCCTTTATGACAGTGTGCCGGAGATTTCTGTGCATGCCCTCTCCGAAGCCTTTATTCCTCGTGCTATGTGCATCCAAGGTTCCCTCAAGCGGGAATAGGTAGTGATTGATTGATTTTTTTTGCTATTTACTCGCAATCGCACGAGACTACGTATAGTCTAGTGGAAACGAGGTCGAACCCAAAGGACTTGGAAGATTAATCTAATTCTAATGAAAGATTTTATTTTTTATGAAACTAGTTATAACAGAATGAAAAGTTCTAATTTAACAAAGCAATGAAATTTATGTGAAATAATATGATGAGAAATATACTAAGACTTCGAATCCACCAAAACCAAATAGCTATCGTCTCCGTTAAACCCGTACAATTCCAAGTGATCGATTATTCGTGCCCCTCTCGAAGTCACGAATAATCGTAATATGTGCAGCCCCTCTCGAACATGCAACTAAACAATTAAATCTAACTTAATTAATCTCCTTCTCTCGAGCAAAGATCAATCATAAAAATGCAATCGTTATTCAAATAATACCTTGGAATTCGCTAAGATCTCTCGAACATTAACCAACCCTTAGTTTAATTTCACTAACAATTAATCTACCCTCTCTCGAGCAACAGAATAATCATAACAAAATATTAAGCATATGGAATAAAAATCACAACTTTAGAATTGCAAATAAGTATTGAGAGTTAACCAATTCAGCAGAGCTTCATCTAGTCTTAGTACAATGAATTTAGCTAGACATGAAAAGAAGGGAAGAAAAAGCCTGGTTCGTTGGATTGGTCATATGCAGGAATACTGTTCACAGCGCACTGTAGCACTGTTCACTATTCACTTGTCTTCCCAGTGAGATGCGTACTGTAGCAATTCGAGAGAACAGTTTGCAACAGCCCAAATCCGCCCCAAAATCAGTCCGACGATCGGCTCCTCCCTCACTTCTCTTCTTCCGGCCAAATACCCACCGGATTCCGGCGCAAATAGTACCCAAATTGTCTTTTTTTGCTCCCGGAATAGCTCTATTTTTCCGCAAAAACCAGTCCTCTGTTCTCGTCTCCAAACTCTTCACTAGGTTTTATAGATTTCGAGTGAGAATCCTTACCCCCTCGATTTCTCTTTGAGATGAGCCCGAATCTGAGTCTATAATCAGCACGATTCTCCTTCAAACGAGTCCTAAATCGAGCCGCTTCTGTCTCAAACAAGCCCCAAATCAAGCATGACTCTTCCTCCTAATTTCCAAATCCAACACGTCTCTACTCGTCGTCATGCTCGATCGAGCCCAGCCTTGCCATGAAACCACCATTGCCGATCGTCTTCAGCTCCGCCATCTTGCCATGAAACCAGAGCTTCAGCCGTTTCGAGATCCATCACCCGAACAGAGCCCAAGCTCTGTTCTTCCACTTCTGTCTGAAATAGACGAGCTACGCCTTCCATCGCCCATCGCCTGCCGTTTCCTGTCTTTTGCCACGACTGCCATCGTCTGCCAGAACCCGAGCTCCGCCATCACGATCTCAGGCCGCCATTTCCAGATCGCCGCCCAATCATCTCCACCGTCATTAGCATCGCCGCCCAGCTCCGGTCGCCCAGCCGTTATCGGAGCCTCACCTTGCCGGCGCTGTAGCCGCTGGTCATCTTCAACCTTGTCCCCGCCGGCGTTCGAGCAGAACGAAGACAAAAGCTCTGTTCTTCGTCTGGAACACCCGAGCCGATGGCTCGGGTTGGTTCATCTTTTTTTTTTTCTGAACCGAACCAAACCGGACCGGTTTAAATTCCTTTTCCTTTTTTTTTCTTATTCTCAAATAAAACCCGTCGTAACGATCTCCACCGCCGAATCGAATCTACATGCCCGTATTACAATTTCGCGCCCGTCTTCTTTTAAGTAGCTCATCAATGGTTCAGATTTTCCAATACGCGTCATATCAGCTCATGGGTCACTTTGGCATTTCAAAACACTTCTAATACGCTCGTCTGCTAGTGATCTGCAATTCGCATTTTCAAACCTACAATAACAAAACCAAACTAAAATTAGACGCATAATAAAAATATGATTCCCTAAATCCAATAATGCATCTAAAATAATTAATTAGAGTAATTTAATTATTAAACCCCTAATTACTACCCTAATCACAAATAACCCGTTTTATTCATGTTTTACCACAAAAACTACACTAGCATATAGGTAAATAAGGCATTTAAATATGTATATTTTATGCTTATCAAATACTCCCAAACCTATATTTTCCTAGTCCTCGAGCAAAACAAAATCAAGCAAGGAAAACAAAAACAACTAAAGTAAACTAAACTAGAAAAGTAAATGCCACTTTCGTAGGGAACACGATTGCATTGAGCGTATGCAACAAGCCGTTAAACCTCTAGGTGTCCCTAGTAGGACGAGTGTTGTCTCGTGAGGGTTTGTAGCCATGCTACCCACAAACATGTATTTATGGAATTAACCTAATTAACCTAAATGTAAAAACAAATCAAAACACTGCAAAACAAACAAACCTATTATCCTTTCAAATGCCAAATACAATGCTTAAGAGAATTAACCACACGTACTTGGTTCATAATCAACAGGAATATAGAAGCCCTCAAGTAAGTGGTTTTATTCCACACTTTCATCTTGGAAATTTCTGCTCAAATATTATATAGCGTGATAATGTAAATAGTAAAAGTGTAGAACATTGTAGCAATACATTCTAAATTTCTGTTTTACACATATCCAGTGTTACCCATTAACCAAAGAACATCAGAATCTACATAGTCATCCCAATCTTTAGGTTCATGATAGCACAGATCTGCGCGTCTCCTTCGGGTCCAACATTCTAGATTTGAGAGGATAATACACCATAGACTCTTTTTTTTTTCGCTAGGACTGTGTAAGGCTTGACTTCAAGATGCTTAGGTTTAGCAATGACTCTGGCCAATGACTCCCAGCCAATTGGCTTAGGGCATTAGGTTTTAAGAGACCGCTTCGGGCCTGAGCATCAGCCTAAGTTAATCCTATAAAGTCAAGCAACCCCTTTTCTTTCATTTTGTTTTCATTTTTTTTTTTCATTTTCAGCATTCATATTTTTCAGCATATCTTTATTCCGTTTAGGTTGTATTATACTCTCAACCTATTTCCAGTTCCAGCCCTTGCCATAGCCAAGTAAATGGTCTATCATGATCTTTTAAGCTCAAAGAATAACTACATATCACCTAATGACTCTGACTAAAGACGTCCCACTGAAGATTAGTATTCAACAAATCTCTAGAGGGTATTACTTTATGTACTAGTGTGTGTGAATGAGTTTTCTTAGTTCAAGCACCTGATCCAAGAGGACTGTAACAGAAAGATACTGCTCAGTTAAGTTCTCTATCCTCCAGTATACTTACTCACACTTCCAATGTAAATTAATCTCTTAAGAATTGTAAAATGCATCATCACGGGATAAACTATCAAAACCTAACAAAAATACTAACAAACAACCTAAAAACTATTTTTTTTTCTTTTTCGTTTTTTTTTGCATAAACAAAAATAGATAATAATGAAACAAAATAGCACTTCTTCTTTTCTACACCCCCAAACCTAAACTAAACATTGCCCTCAATGTTTACCAAAATAATACTACAATGAATAGTAAAAGAAAAGAAGTGAGGAAAGAAGTCACCTGAATGGAGAGCCTCATGGTAGATGTAAAGCATGAAAGACATAATCGACGAATGAGGAGATAATATAAAAATGGAAAAATTAATACACCCCAAACCTCGACTGTAGCATCCCCACATAGGTAAGAAATAACCTACAGTAAAAATCAAAACAAAAAATAGAAAAGAAACAAGAAAATAAAATTTGGGTTGCCTCCCAAGAGCGCTAAGTTTTACGTCTTCAGCCAGACCACGACCTTCAATTCACTCAGAGATCTTTGGGTTGTCCAAGGGATAGATGATCTCCTGGTCAAAATTGTCTTCTAAGTACGGTTTTAATCGTTGACCATTAACTTTGAAGATACTGCCATCTTTCGGGTTTTTAAGTTCTACCGTGCCATAGGGGAATACTTGTTTCACAATGAATGGTCCAGACCATCGAGAACGGAGTTTCCCAGGAAATAAATGCAATCGTGTATTGTAGAGCAAAACTTTCTGATCAGGCTGAAAAGACTTTCTTAAAATAGATTTGTCATGAAAAAGCTTAGTCTGTTCTTTATAAAGTTTTGCACTCTCATAAGCATCGAGTCGCATTTCTTCCAATTCATTAAGTTGCAATTTACGTTCTGATCCTGCTTTATGCATATCAAAATTCAAAGCCTTTATCGCCCAATAGGCACGGTGCTCTAACTCCACTGGTAAGTGACAAGCTTTCCCAAAAACGAGTCGATAAGGCGACATACCAATGGGAGTCTTGTATGCAGTCCTGTAAGCCCACAAAGCATCATTTAAGCGCAAGGACCAATCTTTCCTATCGGGTCTAACAGTTTTCTCAAGAATCTTTTTAATCTCCCGATTAGACAATTCCACCTGACCACTTGTTTGGGGATGATATGGAGTGGCAACCTTATGGGTAACAGAGTACTTTTTCAGCAAAGCTTCAAAAGATCTGTTACAAAAGTGAGTGCCTCCATCACTAATAATAGCTCGTGGGGTCCCAAAGCGACAAAATATGTTATCTTTCAGAAATTTTACCACAACCTTATGATCATTTGTCTTAGTTGCAATTGCTTCGATCCATTTAGAAACATAATCTACAGCAACTAGAATGTAAATGTGCCCAAAGGATTGTGGAAAGGGTCCCATGAAGTCAATTCCCCAAACATCAAACAATTCTATGACCAGAATGGGTTGGAGAGGCATCATATCTCGTCGAGAGATAGATCCTAACCGTTGACATCTATCACAAGATTTGCAGAACTCATGAGCATCCTTAAATAAGGTTGGCCAATAAAATCCACTCTGCAAAATCTTGGCAGCAGTTTTCTTTCCCCCAAAATGTCCCCCGCATGCTTGAGAATGACAAGAATGTAAAATGCTATGAATCTCATTCTCAGGCACACACCGTCGAATCACCTGGTCCGAACATATTTTAAATAAATATGGATCATCCCAAAAGTAACATTTAACCTTAGAAAAGAATAAATCTTTGTCATGTTTGGTCCAATGGGATAGAATCTGACCTATGGCAAGGTAGTTCACAATGTTGGCAAACCAAGGTGTTTTAATTTGGGAAATGGAAAACAATTGTTCATCAGGAAAAGAATCATGTAATGGCTCTTCATCTTTAGATGTTTCAACAAGGATTCGAGAGAGATGATCGGCTACTACATTCTCAACACCTTTCTTATCTCGGATTTCATAATTAAATTCTTGTAGAAGTAAAATCCATCTTATCAATCGAGGCTTGGTGTCTTTCTTGGACAAGAGATGTTTTAACGCAGCATGATCAGAAAAAATGATGATTTTAGACCCTAAAAGGTAGGACCTAAATTTATCCAAAGCATAAACTACCGCTAAAAGTT
Source organism: Houttuynia cordata (assembly GCA_039654745.1). Lineage (NCBI taxonomy): Eukaryota > Viridiplantae > Streptophyta > Magnoliopsida > Piperales > Saururaceae > Houttuynia > Houttuynia cordata. The sequence continues at coordinate 58,571,636 of CM077502.1, read as the reverse complement.
CCTTCTCCATAGTGGTGTAATTCAATTGAGCATTAGAAAGGGTCTTACTAGCATAATATATGACATGGGGAACCTTATTCACTCTCTGACCTAGGACAGCACCAATGGCATAGTCTGAAGCATCACACATGATTTCAAAGGGAAGAGAGTAATCAGGGGGCTGAATGATAGGTGCAGTAGACAATAAGGTACGAAGAGTGTCAAAAGCTTGCCTACATGCATCATCAAACACAAAAGGCACATCGTGGGCTAGTAGATTGCTTAAGGGACGATAAGCAATCTTACTAAAGTCTTTAATGAACCGCCTATAAAAGCCTGCGTGACCAAGGAACGATCTAACATGCTTCATCGAAGATGGTGGAGGTAGATGAGTGATGAGATCGACCTTGGCTTTGTCGACTTCAATTCCCCTTTTGAGACTACATGTCCCAAAACAATTCCCTCTTGCACCATGAAATGGCTTTTTTCCCAGCTCAAAACAAGATTCTTCTCTTCACAACGCTTGAGCACTAATGACAGATTATGGAGACATTCATCAAATGATGGACCAAATACAGAGAAATCATCCATGAACACTTCTAAAAATTCGTCTACCATATCAGAGAAGATGACTAGCATGCACCGTTGAAAGGTGGCAGGTGCATTATATAGCCCAAAAGGCATTCCTCGGTAAGCAAAAGTACCAAAGGGACAAGTAAAAAGCAGTCTTCTCTTGATCTACCGGAAACACTGGGACTTGGTTATATCCAGAGTAACCATCAAGAAAACAATAAAATTGTGTTGACCTGCTAGTTTCTCTAAGATTTCCTGAATGAAGGGTAATGGAAAGTGGTCTTTTCTAGTTATTGTGTTCAATTTTCTATAATCAATACACACTCTCCACCCAGTAGTTTCACGGGTTGGGACTAACTCTCCATCAGAATTCTGCTTCACTGTGATGCCAGACTTTTTAGGCACAACTTGTACAGGGCTGACCCACTCACTATCAGAGATGGGGTAGATGATACCCGCATCGAGCAGTTTCACAATTTCTTTCTTGACTACATCCCTCATGTTGGGATTCATTCTCCGCTGATTCTCTCTTGAAGGTTTAGCATTATCCTCTAAATGAATTCGATGCATACATATCGAAGGATCAATGCCTCTTAAATCAGCAACAGTCCACCCCTATGGCTCTCCTATGCTCAACTAGAATCCTAAGCAGTTGACTCTCCTGACTGCTAGACAAGCTAGATGAAATGATGATGGGAAGAGTATCATTAGGACCTAAAAAAGCGTACTTGAGGGTACTTGGAAGTGGCTTCAACTCAAGTTGAGGAGGAGACTTAATGGAAGGTTGGAGTGATGGACTGGAAGATATTGCTAAAGGCTCTACTCTATTTCTATAAGGAAAGGAGTCATGATAGGGAGGTGAAGCTGACATAACATGGATTTCTTCAATGTGTGGCTTTAAGTCAGAATCATCTATCCCTAAAGAGAGTAGAGTAGGATCTTGAGCATCAGGCATTAGCTCATTCAAAAGTGTCTCTTCCATAAGATCGTCAATTTCATCAACAAGAGAACACTCTTGCTCACTTTCAGTGGTTCCTTGGTTTGAAGCTTGGAACACATTTAGTATGATCTTCATATTTCCAAAAGACATCTCCATCATTCTAGATCGACATTGAATACATGCATTGGCCGTCGCTAAGAAAGGGCGGCCTAAAATAACTGGAATGGTGTGAGAAGTATTAGACACATGTTCCATGTCCAAGACCAAGAAGTCAACTGGAAAGAAAAATTTCTCTACCCCAACTAAAACATCTTCAAGAAGGCCACAGGGTTTCTAACGGATCTATCGGCTAATTGCAGAGTAGCCGATGTTGGTTGCAAGTTCCCTAAACCTAATTTCTCATATACTGAGTAGGGGTAATAAGTTGACACTAGCACCCAAATCTAGAAGAGCCCTGTGAATGATATGGTCACCAATGACACATGAAATGGTAGGTGTGCCAGGGTCTTTAAATTTCGGTGGTGTGTCATGTTTCAGAATAGAACTAACCTGCTCAGTAAGAAAGACCTTTTTAGAAATGTGAGTCCTAGACTTCCGCTTTTGTGTGCATAAGTCTTTGAGAAATTTGGCATAGGCGGGCACTTGTTGAATGGCTTCTAGGAGTGGAAGATTAATTTTAACTTGTTTGAAGGTTTCTAGCACTTCATCTATCCTAGCTTTGTTTTTATTGAAAGGGGAAGGCATATCTAGGCATTGAGGAAATGGAGCACGGGGTACATAAGGTACCTCATGATTGGCCTTAGACTTGGTTCCTGAAAAATACTCAGAAGGAGAAACAATGTCCTTCTGTTTTGACTGATTCGAATTAGGTGGCGTCTCTAAGGTTTCATCATTCTCTGGATTGCTTATTTTTCCCTGATCCTTATCTTCTCTCACCTCAAACACCAACCGGGTTTTCAATTTGTTTCCCACTCCGTAGGGATGTTATAGCTTGAACATGCTCATTGGAAGTAGTTTGTTGTTCAACCATAAACTGACCCTTTGGATTATTCATTGGTTGACTAGGCAATCGACCCTCTTCTCTCTTACTCATCGAATTAGCTAATTGGCCTATTTGAGATTCTAATTTGGCTATGGATTGAGTATGAGAATGCACAAGTTGAGCTTGTGATTGTGCCTGGGCTTGAATACTCTGTAGAGCAGATAAGACTTTATCCTCAAATTCTGAATTTCTAGAGGGTTGTGAAAATTGGGAAGGCATAGTAGCTTGTGGAAAACCTGGTGGGTTATTTTGAAAGTTGGCTCTTTGGGGTGGATTAAAAGGAACACCCTGGTTCTGTGGACGCCAGGAAAAATTTGGGTGATTCCTCCACCCCGGGTTATATGTGTTGGAGAACGGATCATTGCCTGTTCGAGCATAAGTTTGAGCAGCATTGACATGCTCCTAAACAAGCTCTGGGAATTGTGGGACTGATGGGCACTCTAGGATAGAATGCATGGGACTTAAGCATAGAACGCATGCTTCTTGAGTGTGTGCAGGGGTTTGTGACTTTAGGCTCAAGATTTGATCTATCTTCCTAGATAATGTAGCAACTTGGTTAGAAAGATCACCTGTTTGTTTCACTTCATACATACCACCTTTAGAGAGGGTAGAAGAAGAAGAATCATTTAAATTCCTATTAGCCATCGTATGTTGCAACGAATTTTCACTCAAGTTTTCAAAAAGTTCCCATGCGTCATTTTCATTTTTTAATAGAAAAGTGCCTCCACATGAAGCATCTACAAGATGACGATTCTGTTCAGTCAAACCTCTATAAAATCTCTGCACTAACTGCCATCTAGGTACGGCATGATGAGGACACTTCCTAAGGAGGTCCTTGAATCTATCCCAGCTCTCATGAAACTGCTCAGTCGGCTGTTGGGTAAAGGTAGTAATGGCATCTCTCATTTGGTTTGTTTTACCTATAGGAAAGTATTTCTTAAGGAAATCTTGTTGCATTTTTGCCCACGAGGTAATGGATTCGGGTTCAAGAGAGTAGAGCCATTCTTTAGCCTTATCCTTAAGGGAAAATGGGAATAGTCTCAGTCTTACCGCATCATCTGTAAGATTATTCAGTTTAAAAGTTGTGCAGATTTCTAGGAATTCATCCACATGCCTATATGGATCTTCGTGATTTCGCCCATAAAATGATGGTAACATCTGTATTGTGTTGGGCTTAATCTCAAAGTTACCGGCTGTTGCAGCCGGCACTCGAATGCAGGACGGAGATATATAGGCATTTGGAGTGTAATATTCTTTCAGGGTTTTCAGATTTTCATCGGCCATTTCAAATAAGGGGTTGGTTATACTTAATTGGCCTCTTTGGTTTTGTCTGAAGGTTCTCTCAATTTCACTGTCAAAGGCCTCTAAGTCTTCACCCAATGACCTACGCCCTTGCATAAACTAATCACGCAACAAAAATAACAAAAATCACGCAACACCCAAATTAAACTAAAAAGAGAGAGGTAATAGATGACAAACAGTGGGAAAGGATGGCCTTTCCGCGTTGGCGAGAAATCCACGTGTCGCTTTTTACCTCTACAATGTGATTCCTACAAAGACAAGAAAATAATATTAAATCCTACCAAGAAAGGTCTAAACTAATTAGAATTAAATTAAACCGTTACCAAGTCCCCGGCAACGGCGCCAATTGATTGATTGAATTTTTAACTATTTACTCGCAATCGCACGAGACTACGTATAGTCTAGTGGTAACGAGGTCGAACCCAAAGGACTTGGACTGATTCAACTTAATTCTAATGAAAGGTTTGATTTTTTAATGAAACTAGTTATAACAGAATGAAAAGTTCTAATTTAACAAAGCAATGAAATTTATGCGAAAATAATATGATGAGAAATATACTAAGACTTCGAATCCACCCAAACCAAATAGCTATCGTCTCCGTTAAACCCGTACAATTCCAAGTGATCAATTATCCGTGCCCCTCTTGAAGTCACGAATAATCGTAATGTGTGCAGCCCTCTCGAACATGCAACTAAACAATTAAATCTAACTTAATTAATCTCCCTCTCTCGAGCAAAGATCAATCATAAAAATGCAATCGTTATTCAAATAATACCTTGGAATTCGCTAAGATCTCTCGAACATTAACAAACCCTTAGTTTAATTTCACTAACAATTACTCTACCCTCTCTCGAGCAACAGAATAATCAGAGCAAAATATTAAGCATATGGAATAAAAATCACAACTTTAGAATTACAAATAAGTATTGAGAGTTAACCAATTCAGCAGAGCTTCATCTAGTCTTAGTACAATGAATTTAGCTAGACATGAAAAGAAGGGAAGAAAAAGCCTCGTTCGTTGGATTGGTCATATGCAGGAACACTGTTCACAGCGCACTGTAGCACTGTTCACTATTCACTTGTCTTCCCCGGTGAGATGCGTACTGTAGCAATTCGAGACAGCAGTTTGCAACAGCCCAAATCCGCCCCAAAATCAGTCCGGCGATCGGCTCCTCCCTCACTTCTCTTCTTCCGGCCAAAGACCCACCGGATTCCGGCGCAAATAGTACCCAAATTGTCTATTTTTGCTCCCGGAATAGCTCTATTTTTCCGCAAAAACCAGTCCTCTGTTCTCGTCTCCAAACTCTTCACTAGGTTTTTATAGATTTCGAGTGAGAATCCTTACCCCCTCGATTTCTCTTTGAGATGAGCCCGAATCTGAGTCTATAATCAGCACGATTCTCCTTCAAACGAGTCCTAAATCGAGCCGCTTCTGTCTCAAACAAGCCCCAAATCAAGCATGACTCTTCCTCCTAATTTCCAAATCCAACACGTCTCTACTCGTCGTCATGCTCGATCGAGCCCAGACTTGCCATGAAACCACCATTGCCGATCGTCTTCAGCTCCGCCATCTTGCCATGAAACCAGAGCTTCAGCCGTTTCGAGATCCATCACCCGAACAGAGCCCAAGCTCTGTTCTTCCACTTCTGTCTGAAATAGACGAGCTCCGCCTTCCATCGCCCATCGCCTGCCGTTTCCTGTCTTTTGCCACGACTGCCATCGTCTGCCAGAACCCGAGCTCCGCCGTCACGATCTCAGGCCGCCATTTCCAGATCGCCGCCCAATCATCTCCACCGTCATTAGCATCGCCGCCAGCTCCGGTCGCCCAGCCGTTATCGGAGCCTCACCTTGCCGGCGCTGTAGCCGCCGGTCATCTTCAACCTTGTCCCCGCCGGCGTTCGAGCAGAACGAAGACAAAAGCTTTGTTCTTCGTCTGGAACACCCAAGCCGATGGCTCGGGTTGGTTCATCTTTTTTTTCCTGAACCGAACCAAACCAGACCGGTTTAAATTCCTTTTCCTTTTTTTTTTCTTATTCTCAAATAAAACCCGACGTAACGATCTCCACCGCCGAATCAAATCTACATGCCCGTATTACAATTTCGCGCCCGTCTTCTTTTAAGTAGCTCATCAATGGTTCAGATTTTCCAATATGCGTCATATCAGCTCATGGGTCACTTTGGCATTTCAAAACACTTCTAATACGCTCGTCTGCTAGTGATCTGCAATTCGCATTTTCAAACCTACAATAACAAAACCAAACTAAAATTAGACGCATAATAAAAATATGATTCCCTAAATCCAATAATGCATCTAAAATAATTAATTAGAGTAATTTAATTATTAAACCCCTAATTACTACCCTAATCAGAAATAACCCGTTTTATTCATGTTTTACCACAAAAACTACACTAGCATATAGGTAAATAAGGCATTTAAATATGTATATTTTATGCTTATCAGGTAGCCATCCTAATCGACAGTGGATCTACCCACAATTTCATCAATGATAAGGTGGCACAAAGATTGAGATATGTGTCAGATTCCAAGCCGTTCACTCTTTAGATTTGCACCTCAAGGATTTTTTCTCCAGCAACAAACAACAGTGGATGTGCGTCAAGATAATCTTCTAGATGACCTCCTGACCCTCTTGGTGGTGCATGAGGACATATTTGCTGAGCCTAAGGGGCTTTCGCCGGTGTGACCTCATGACTATCAGATTCCTATCATTCTAGGTGTTGTGCCCACTAATGTCCGCCCTTATTGTTATCCGCACATACATAAGGCTGAGATTGAGCGATTGGTGTCTGACATGCTCCAGACAAGCATCATCCAACCATGTACTAGTTCTTTATCTTCTCGGGTATTACTTGTCTAGAAGGATGGGACTTGGCGATTCTGTATGGACTACATGGCACTTAATGCCATCACCGTCAAGGATAAGTATCCCATTCCAGTGATTGAGGAGTTACTTGACAAGTTGGCCGGAGCGGCCATCTTCAACAAACTTGAGTCATTCGGGTTATCATCAAATCTGAATGCAGCCCACTAACATCCATAAGACAGCCTTTTGCACTAATGATGGACATTTTGAGTCGTTGGCCATGTCGTTTGGGTTGACCAATGCACCTGCCACCTTCCAGAGCCTCATGAATGATATGTTTCGCCCGTTCCTCTGCCGATTCGTTTTGGTCTTCGATGATAACATTTTGATCTACAACACATCATGGGTGGACTACTTGGAGCATCTTAGTGAATAGGTGGAGTACCTTGGCTATATTATCTCTCGCGAAGGTGTTGTTATTGACCCTTCAAAGGTGACTGCTATGCTTTCATGGCTGACCTCCACTTGTGTACGGGCACTCTATGGATTTCTGGGCCTTACAGGGTATTATCGGCGCTTCATTAGTCAGTATGGTTCGATTACTAGCCCCCTCACTGCACTTTTCAAAAAGGCGGCATTTACATGGACGGAGGCGGCCAAAGAAGTGTTTGAACAGCTGAAGCAGGCAATTGCTACCGCTCCAGTGCTAGTGTTCCCAGATTTTGGTCTTTCTTTCGTCGTTGGGACAGATGCATCGAACGTCGGTCTTGGTGCTGTCCTACTTCAAAAGGAATGACCTATTACCTTCTTCAGCAAAACACTTTCCGGATGCTCCTTAACTCTGTCAGCCTATGAGAAGGAGATGTTCGTCATAGTTCACATCATCACTAAATGGTGCCCTTACTTGCTTGGCCACCATTTCCTCATCTGCACAGGCCATAAGCTTTTGAAATACTTTCTCGAGCAGCGGTGGGTCAGCAAGCTCTTAGGGTATGATTATGAGGTGGTGTACAAGAAGGGGGCAAAAAACACTGTGGTAGATGCACTCTCTCACCGCCATGAGGAGGGTTCCGTTCTCTATACCTTCTTGCCCATTTGTTCTAGATCTGCGGTGAGCTTATTTAGAGGATCTATCCACCCTTGAGTTGTTTGATCGTCTGCACTTGGATTCTGGATGCCTTTGACCTCCAATGACACATTCTTTCTCACTTCCATGATACACCATTTGCTGGTCATGAGGGTTCTTTTTGGACATATAAGCGGGACAGTCATAGTTTTTTTACGGTAGGGACTTTGGATGGTGGTTCAGAACTATGTTCCTGCTTGTGAGGTCTATCAGCATGCAAAGGCTGCTACTACATCACCCGCAAGGTTATTTCAGCCCCTTCCTATTCTCGATAAGGTATGGGAAGATGTGTCTATAGATTTTGTGGAGGCCTTGCCAGTGGTGCAGGGCAAATCAGTGATATTGGTGGTTATGGATCGTCTGTCCAAGAATGCACATTTCTGTGCTCTGAGTCATCCGTTCACAGCCAAAACTATCGTCAAGCTCTATGTTTGTGAGATAGCCAAGTTACATGGCATCCCTCGCACCATTGTCTCCGATAGGGATCAGATCTTCCTCTCTGAGTTTTGGCAAGAATTCTTCGCACTCCAAGTTACCGAGCTTTATATGAGCACCTCTTATCACCCACACGATGCTTTGTAGGGGATCAACCCTGTCGATGGCTTCAACTCCTTCCTCGGGTTGGGCTCACTCCTTTTGAAGTGGTGTATGGCCGTCCTTCCCTTACCGTGTTGTCCTATGTGCCCCACTGCTCTTCCGTAGCCGAGGTTGATTATATGTTAGATACTCGGGATGAGGTTATCAGGCATCTCAAACTCAACTTGGCATCCTCACAAAATCGCATGAAACAAGTGTATGACAAGAAGCATTAAGATGGGGAGTTTTAGGTGGGTGACCTTGTTTATGTTTCAGTGATGCCTCAGTGCCAGACCACTTTGTTTCAGGCTGAGCATACTAAGTTAGCTCCCCATTACCACGACCACTATTCCATTGTCGAACGCATTGGACCTGTGGCTTATCGCTTGGCATTGCCCGTTGGCTCACTGATGCATCCAGTCTTCCATGTCTCTCGTCTCCGTCGCTTTGTTGGGGATCCGACCCTTATCTCTAGTGTCCCACCTCCGCCACTGATGGGTCCACCGGAGTTTGATGTACTCACTCCCACCTCTGTGGTAGATAAGCGACGGATGCGTCGTTCTGGCCGAATTGTCACTGAGATACTCGTGGCTTGGCAGGGTAAGTTGCTTGAGGATGCCACTTAGATGCTTGAAGATGAGTTTATGGATTACTTTCCTAATTGGTCGCCTTGAGGACAAGTCGAAAGTGGAGTGCGGTGGAGTGTTGTGTATGCCATCTCAGATTTAGGGCCAATTCCGACTTGCACTACTTTCCATTATTAGGACTTATTATGTTATGATTACTTTATTTTTCAGTATTTTCCTTTTATGATTCAATAAGTTGTTATCAGGGCTGTAATATGGGCCTTAATTGGATTTGTTTGAAACGGACCAGCTGATGGCAAGCCAGTGGGCAGTGGCCCATCAGTTGGCACGTCTTCCTAGGGAGCCGCGCCCTCCCTTATAAGAGAGTCTTCTTCTTTCTTGGGAGTTATGCAATAAGAAACCTCTTTTCTCTTCTTCCTTTGCATTTTCCCTCATTTTTTCCTTGCGCGAAGCTTGGTACCTCTTGTGTTCCCATCGGAACACAATAGTATGGTATACGGTTTACGAATTGTGGAAACTTTTGCTTGGTATCTCCTATTTTGTTGTGTGAGCTAGATTATTTAAAAAAAAAACATAGGCCAGTTAATATAGGATGGAGGGGACTAGGGACTACATATGCTCTAGTTTTGACAATAGCTTTTGGTGATTGGATCATTACCTCACAAATGGGATTTTCAGAAACATCTCTATGATGTTGGGCATGTATTGTTTTCAACTCGCAGCATGATCATCAGGACTAATCTTTGTGTTTCTTTTTTTTCTTTGACCTTTCGTAGATAATTAGAACGTTTCAACGAAAAGTGGTGATGATTTTTCTTCATGTCAATTTTATGTACTAGGAGCATGCAAGTTAACCATTTTATATTATTTGGAAGACGTGGAGTTGTGTAGTTTAAGCGTTCATGACCTATTATGTCTGAACTTTAGAACGGATTATTGATTAACTTAACCCTGATTATCAGACTATTTATATATTTTGACAAGGTCTAACTTCAGTTAGCTGTGCTTTCTTTTCATAGTTTAGAAGCTTCCTTGACCAGTTACGAGGAAAAGGTTCCTTGATCAATTACTTGCAGACCCTTTTTTTTCTTCCCTTTTTTTTTAAAAAAAATTTTAGACCCTTCCTTTTGATTAAGAAAAGGTCAATTTGTTAAGATGCTTGGGAAAAGAAAAAACCAGGGTGACCCCGAGCACCATAAGCCAACGGATGGAGATCTGATGGCGCTCATTAATAGAGAAGCAAGCAGGTGATTAAAATCTGTCTGCTCCTTGTATTAGTGCATAGTAATGCGTGTTTCCATTGGATCTTTTTTTTGGGTGTACTAATGTTCTTATTGGATATTTAGATTCCTGTTGGATTTGCCCATCTACGTTCATTTAGGAAATGGGCAAGGCGTGAATCCTAACAATGCCTACAACCTGCCCGTATATGGCGTACATGGACTATTCCAAGATGCGCAAACGCTTTCTAAATTTGATGGAAATGCTCGGGGGTTTATAATAACTTTTTTTTTTAAATCAGGGATTTAAAATAACTTGAAACTATATAAACTTTCCCGCACTTTTAATAGACTAGGTGTTTTGCCCGTGCAAAAATCACGGGCTATCCAATATAAAAAATAGATTTGCGATACATAGAATTTGAAGTAACAAGGGCATAATTGGCCAAGGGGTGGCAAAATATCTCGTCCTTTGTAAAATACCATTTTTTTGCCCAATAAATTATTTAATTTAATCATTGTTAACATTTAATCATAATCTTAAACAAATTTAAAGGGTTATTAATTGGAAATTCCAGCCTAAAAATCAAAATAGAGCGAGTGTTTTTTATCATAATTAGATTAGATTAGATACAGTTGATTTTTAGTTCATTAGAAAAACTAACTATGTCTATTGAAAGTGCCCGGAGGGGGGGTTCCGATGTACCAAAAAAAGATTATGTACTCCCTCTGTCCCACATTATGTGTCACATTTTTTAAAATTAAAAACTTGTTAAGCATATTATTTGGGTTTTAATACGAAAGAATTTCAATTTACTTTAAAATAAAAACATAGAGCAGTTAATATAAGATGGTGGGACTAGGGGCTACATATGCTCTAGTTTTGACAATAGCTTTTGGTGACTGCATCATTACCTCACAAATGAGATTTTTACAAACATCTCTCTGATGTTGGCATGTATTGTTTTCAACTCGCAACATGATCACAAGGACTAATCTGTGTTTCTTTTTTTCTTTGACTTTTCGTAGATAAGAAAGTTTCAACGAAAAGAGGTGATGATTTTTCTTCATGTCAATTTTATGTTTTAGGAGCAAGTTAACCATTTTATATTATTTGGAAGACGTGGATTTGCTGTAGTTTAAGCGTTCATGACCTATTATGTCTGGACTTTAGAACTGATTATTGATTAACTTAACCCTGATTATCAGACTATTTATGTATTTTGACAAGGTATAACGTCAGTTAGCTGTGCTTTCTTTTCATAGTTTAGAAGCTTCATTGACCAGTTACCAGCAAAAGGTTCCTTGATCAATTCCTTGCAGACCGTTCTTTTTCTTTTTTAAATTTTAGACCGTTCCTTTTTTTAAGAAAAGGTCAATTTGTTAAGATGCTTGGAAAAAGAAAAAACTAGGGTGAGCCCGAGCACCACAAGCCAACGGATGGAGATCTGATGGCGCTCATTAATAGAGGGGCAAGCAGGTGAATAAAATCTGCCGGCCGTATTAGTGCGTAGTGATGCGTGTTTCCATTGGATCTTTTTTTTTTGGTGTAGAAATGTTTCCATTGGGTATTTAGATTCCTGTTGGATTGGCCCATCTACCTTCATTTAGGAAATGGGCAAGGCGTGAATCCTAACAATGCCTACAGCCTGCCCGTATATGGCGTAAATTGGCTATTCCATGAAGCACACAACGCTTTCTAAATTTGATGGAAATGCTAGGGGGTTTATAATAACTTTTTTAAATAAGTGATTTATAATAACTTGAGACAATATACTCTCTCCCGGCACTTTTAATAGACTAGGCGTTTTGCCCGTGCAAAAATCACGTGCTATCCAATATAAAAAATAGATATGTACGTGATACATGGAATTTGAATTAACAAGGGCATAATTGGCCAAAGAGTGGCACAATATCTCGTCCTTTATGAAATACCATATTTATCCCCTAACAAATTAATTAATCTAATTATGGTTAACACTTAATTATAATCTTAAACAAATTTAGGTCATTAATTAGAAATTCCAACCAAAAAATCAAAATAGAACCGGTATTTTTTTATAATAGTTAGATTAGTTTAAATACAGTTGATTTTCAAATTATTATCTAGTTCATTAGAAAAATTAATAATATATATATATATATATATATATATATATATATATATATATATATATATATATATATATATATAACGGGGAAAAGGTTATTATAGGAGGCGACTTAAATGGGCATGTAGGGGCAAAGAATATAGGTTTTGAGAGGGTGCATAAGGGGGTACGGTTTTGGGGAACGGAATGAAATGGGAGAAACTATTCTTGATTTTGCAATAGCAAACGATCTAAGCATAGCAAATACCTATTTCAAGAGGAGGGAAGAGCATCTAGTAACTTTCAAGAGTGGACCGCATAAGAGCCAAATAGATTTTTTCTTAGTTAAAAGCGAAGACAGAATTAAGTGTAAGGATTGTAAGGTTATACCCGGTGAATCTATAGCACTTTAGCATAGATTAGTTATTTTAGATGTTCTCATAAAGGGGTGGAAGAAGTAAAGTTCGGATAAAGTGGAGCATAAGATCAAGTGGTGGAAGTTGAAAGGTGAGATGCTCAACACTTGTGTGGAGAGGTTGAGGTTTGAAGGGGATTGGAACTTAAACGAAGAGCCAACAATGATGTGGGGAAGCATGGCTAAGTGTATTAAAAAAGTGGGAAAAGAAGTACTTGGTGAAGTGAGGAGGAGAGTGGACGTTAAGAAAGAAACTTGGTGATGGTGTGAGGAAGTCCAAAGAGTCATAAAGGAAAAGAAGGGCTTCTTTAAGGAGTGGCAAAAGTGTAAAAATCAAGAGAATTGGGAGAGATATGTTAAGGGAAAGAGAGTGGCTAAAAAGATAGTGAGTGAAGCTAAATTTCAGGCGTTTGATGACTTATATAATAGGCTAAGGACGAAGGAGGGGGAGATGGACGTTTATAAGTTAGCCAAGTTAAGGGATAGGAGGAGTAGGGACTTAGAGCAAGTTAGGTGTATTAAAAGTGAAAATCAAAGGGTCTTAGTGAAAGATGAGGAAATTAGGGAGAGATGGCGTGAGTATTTTGAGCGTTTATTGAATGAGAATTATAGTAGTGGGATAGAGTTTGAGTCTAGTCTTGTTAAAGAGATGACTTATTTTAGGAGATTCTCCATAGAGGAAGTAGGTGCTGCGTTAAGGAAGATGAAGAAAGACAAGGCTCTAGGGCCCGATGGAATTCCTATTGAAGTGTGGAAGGCACTAGGAGATGTGGGCTTAACTTGGTTGACTAATTTGTTCAACAAGATTTGGAAGTCTAAGCGGATGCCAGAGGAGTGGAGGAGGAGTACTCTCATACCCTTGTATAAAAATAAAGGGGATATCCAAAGTTGTACAAACTATAGAGGTATAAAAGTTATGGGGCATACTATGAAATTATGGGAGAGAGTATTAGAAGGGCGTTTGCGAAAAGTTACTAAAGTATCAGAGAATCAATTTGGTTTCATGCCAGAGAGGTCAACAACGGAAGCTATATTTTTACTATGACAGTTAGTTGAGAGATACAGGGATAGAAAACAAAACCTCTATATTGCCTTTATAGATTTGGAAAAAGCCTACGATAGAGTGCCGAGAGAGCTTATTTGGAGTGTTTTGAAGAAGAAGGGTGTCATAAGAGGTTATATAGATATCATAAAGGATATGTATGAAGGGGTTGGACTAGTGTGCAGACTATTGGAGGGGAGGGGGGGGAACTAAGGAGTTTCTGGTTACGGTAGGTCTTCATAAAGGGTCAGCCTTAAGTCCGTATCTTTTCGCTTTAGTTATGGATGAGCTTACTAGTCATTTGCAAGATAATGTACCTTGGTGTATGCTTTTTGCAGATCATGTAGTTTTAATTAATGAGAGTAAAGTAGGTTTAAATACGAAATTAGAATTGTGGAGGGTTGCTCTAGAATCTAAAGGTTTTAAAATAAGTAGGACTAAGACAGAGTGCATGGAATTTAATTTTAAGGAAGGTAGAACTATAGATAGAACCCTAGTTGAAATAGATAGGCAAGAAGTGCCAAGGTGTGATCAATTCCGTTACTTATGATCCATTATCCATAAAGAAGGAGATATTGATAGTGATGTAGTGAATAGGATAGATGCGGGATGGGTAAAGTGGAGGGCAACCTCGGGAGTATTGTGTGATAGGCGGGTTCCAAAAAGACTTAAAGGCAAGTTCTATAGGACGACCATTAGGCCTGCAATACTCTATGGAGCAGAGTGCTGGGCACCAAAGAGGAGTCATATAGATAAGTTGAATGTAGCCAAAATGAGAATATTAAGGTGGATGAGTGGGATAACTAGGAGAGATAAGATTAGAAATGAATATATTCGTGAGAGCCTAGGAGTAGCGCCTTTAGGGGAGAAGCTGAGGGAATGTAGGTTGCATTGGTATGGGCATACACAAAGAAGACTTTTAGATGCCCTTGTGAGAAGATTAGAAGGGATACATGTAAACGATGTTAAAAGAGGGAGAGGGAGACCTAAGAAAACTTAAATGGAGTTAATAAGAAAGGAATTGACTTTACTATCTCTTACAAAAGAGGTAGCCCAAAACAGGCTGGAATGGAGGAGTAAAATCCGTGTCGCCGACCCCAAATAGTTGGGAAAAGGCGCTACTTGATTATGATTATGATTATGATATATATATATATATATATATATATATATATATATATATATATATATCCTGGTCGGCTACCATCAAATCTGTGGATCCTACCACTAAAGCCTGGGCAGGGCTATCGATGTCTAACATAACTCTTATCTTATGAATAGGAATCCTGAAACGCTTGTAAATTTATACAATTCTACCTCTCATAAAGTAAAAAAAACACTACTGGCTACACTACCTAACCAGCATGAAGAAACACCCCAGGTGCCACACTACATAAACCCGAACCCACGACCTCTCATCAGCATGCCACTGGCTAGATTGGCACACTAATCTTCAGGCTGATGAATAGTGCAGACGTTACATGAAAATAATCGTACCCGCATTGTGTGGATGCGAGAGCTACAGATAAACGATTTTGCACAGGCTCAGCCCCTAAGCGAGTTAACGTCAATTTAGCATTGTTTTAGTTGCAGAAACATAACTTAAGGAAAATAACTACAATATAATTTTGTAATCTGCTTTGAATCCATTCTTCTCATTCATTGTGTCCCAGCGATTGGGTCTTCACTAACGGGGACTGCTACCCATTTAGAATTGTTTATGCTAATTTAGGGAGTTCATAAGTTTCTATTTTGCTGTTAGGAGGTTGTTGGTAATTTTTTTGTAGTTTGATAGTGAGCTTTTAGGAGTAGATTGTCAGGCTTGTAAGTCCTTCTCTTTACGGGGCAGTTTAGATCGTGAAAAATCAGAAACATCCACATTGAAAAATTCACCTAATTAGTGGATTGAGGATTTTTGAGAGTGGATGGAGCTGATTTTTCACAATCCAAACGGCCCCTTAATATAAGGGTTATAATGCAGTCATTACATTTCCTTAATTAGTTTTGTTCAAGTATCATATCTCTAGGCATTGGTCCATTATGGCTGATGTTCCATTACAGATTTTCACACAAGCTAGATAAATTGGAGAGGAGGGTATTATTTGGTCAATCATTGCATTCTTTACAATTGTATCATGAATGATTTGATCTCATTGTCTTCAAATGGTTGGGGCTCCAAATGAATTATTTTAGCAATATTTAAAGCATTTAGAGTTGATCTCCTAAGCCGCCATGCATGAAAGTCAATTCAATGAGCATATATTATTAGTTGTCGACTCAAATGCAGCTATCTAGCCACTTCAGTCTTTTTTAGTTGGTAATAAAAAAAGAGAAACAAAAACTGCCGCAAAAATAGAGCTCCAGAGATGTCCCAGTTTAAAAGAGAATTTGTAAGGAAAGATGGAAGCTTGAGAAAGCAATAACAAGGACAGTGGTGTGCAGCAAAATTTGCCAGTACATTAGCAAGCTGATTCTGCTCTTGCTAAATATGCACGATACTGATATCTTGTCAAAGATTGGACTAAAGATTTTATCTCATTGACTTGGACACCCCTCGTTATCCAAAGAAATAAAAGATTTGATCTCATGATATGTGAAATCCTTGAAGCCTCCAATGGATTTGGTTATTATGAGAATTGAATCAGATGAAAAAGACATAACTTGAGTACCCCTGGATAATGATCCTGGGTATAGCTGCAAATAATGAATTAGACGAACCTCAAGAAGACATGCAAAAGCTTCAACCAATAGCAGACGAGGCATGCAAAGTCTTCCAAATCAGGTGAGATTCTGTTGCAAAACCTGCATGATATTTCCATAGCAATCCCAAATGACTCCACCAGCAACATCTCACAAAAGATGGATTTGCAAATTGCTATTTCTCTCTTGTATTCTTCCCCCACGTGCTCTATCTTTTGTGCTTAATATGAATCGGGGTCTGATCCTCCTCACCCCTTCTACACAAATTACAATCCACAATTCTAACACCTTGATTCAAACCCTTGTTTCGAAAGAGTACAATATTTTCCACCCAGGCACAACGAAGATCTTAGATAAGCTTATACCGTATTCAACCACAGCTTGGTCGCTTGCCTCATTGACAGGAAATTCCAATATTTTTAACAATATTCACCTCATCCCCATCATTTATGTTAAGTGACTTGATTTCACATTATCTCCCTACCTTGGTCGCACATATCAGGGTCATGAGACTATCATTGTATACTTCACATGAAAGTTAGTTCGACAATTAATGAAGTAACTCATTTTTTCTCCCAAAATTGAACATCAACTTATGCTGGTGCATGGTTGCTCTTCCCGAAGGCAGCCGACAGATACAACACTAATTTCCCCATGCCTCTATAAATACGTTTTGAGAAATGCTCCTCCAATAAGCCTTTGCCAATTTTGGAGTTGGAAGTAGTACCCTAAGAGTACTGATCATGGAGTTCATTCCTTCTGAAATAGGCTTCTTGTGCTCTATCTCATAACCTGCATGGACTTCATAATCTTTGACGTGGGGCAAATGAAATCCATTTCATCCCTTCTACCACCCATCATCTGCCTCACACTGATATACACATCCTTGTACCTCTGCATGGTGACTGGGCCACGCCTGGTCTACCTTGTCGAATTCGAATATTTCCGGCCACCCTCCACCTGCTGGCCACCTACCTCCAACCATGGAATGTTATATCGCTGATATATCAGTATCAGGCCCCACCCGATAAAACGATACGAACTAATGTCATTTTTTCAAATTTTTTAAAATATCGCCGACTGATATATCACTATTTATAAAAAAAAGTTTAAAAAAAGAGAAAAAAAATTAAAAAAAGGAAAAAAACAACTTTCCCATTTGTTTCCCATCCTAATATATATTTTTATGCATATTTTGAAATCTATGCTTTGTCTAAATTAATATAACTCATTTTAGAAGTTAGATTGTGAAAATATATGGTAAAAACTAGTTTTCAACCACCGATATTTTTTTACACAACATCTCCGATACTTTGTCTCTTTGGTCGACCAATATTTTACCGATATCCGATACGAAACTCCTTGCCTCCAACCTCGTTTAGCATGCCAACATTATATTCCACAACAACCCAAAGCTTGCGAACTTCTGCATCCTATACAAGTCCGGCATGGGTGAGAAAACTGGACTACCGCTGGCCCAACATTATATTCCTCTAAAGCCGACCCACGCCGCAATAGAAGAAGAGTTCCAATAGGTGATCTTCAGCATCGTGGATGTTGGGCTTCCCTCTCATGAGAAACCCATTACTTGACTCATTTTGGGATTAAGTTTAATTTACTAAACCAATGAGTGGTTTATTTGTAAAATTCTAATTTTTCTTAAAAGTGAGTTTTTTTTATAAATAAAAGTAGAGAAAGTAGGTAAAATAATATTACAACTTTGAAGGGGTTTTAAAGTTCAAAAAAAGAGATTAAGTTCAAAAAAAGAGATTTCTTGGAGGAAGAACAAGAAAGAACTGAAAGGTTTTTCAAGTGTGAAGCATTCACCTTTTGATAGAGAAGACAAATTATTGTGATAATTCCTTCTATTTCTATTTTTTTATATTCACTTAAGGGTAAGATTTTTCAATTTTAAGAGGGTCTTCACTTTTAAAAATTGTTGTAATCTCTACTAAGTAGAATGTATCTAAAGTTAATAGTAATGAATTTGGTCTTTGACTTGTAGATGTAGTTGTTACTTCAGCGGTGAACCAAGTTAAATTTGTATATCCTAAAGTATTCAATGAAATATTTATTTATTAATCTTGCTTTTTTTGTGCGCTAACTTGTGTACCATACATCAATGAGTTGTAAAAGACTCACTCACATCGTTGTGGGTGTGAAGAATTGCGTATTTAATTGTGTTTCTTAACTAACTCAAAAGAGGACAACTGTGTAATTTTCCCAACAGTGGATTCCATGTTCACCAAGACAAGATGTCACACCCTAAAATTCCAGACCTCAATTAGAGCGCAGAAGCAACCAATCATAGACAGTCATGAGGTCGGAACTCGGGGAGTGACCGAATACTCGATCGATCTCAGTCCAATTGTTAGATTAGAAAGTGGAGGATCAATATGACAGAACAATATCCAAGTATTCAACCTTAACATAACAGTACAAAAAAGAAAACTACTTAGTCTATTGTTGCAATTCAAAAGATCAAAAATAGATTCTTTGCACACAGGCCAACCAGTCAAATAAAACAATCATAAATAAAATATAAAAAGAAACTTCTTCTCTAAGCTTCAGCAGTCCATAGCAGCTCCAGCAATTATACCTGCTTAGCTTCACTCCCTTTTTATTCCTGCATCAGAGAATGCATGAGTATTCCGAAAGAAATACCCAGTAGGATGCAAAAAAAAATCCCACAGATAAAAGGAATAGAAAAATATACAGACATCACGTTTTAGTGAAGAATTTCAAAGTTCAACAGAACCAGGAATTAGAAATACAGTGTTTTCCTTACCTAAACATCGACTATATTCAAAGACAACACAGTAGTTCATGGTATGGATAGAATAATAATTTAAGACTCCGAACGTTCATCACGTAAGGAGAAAATAAAAATATATTAAGACTCCAGACATCTATAGTATAAAGAGACGTCAATTTTTGCTCTCAGATCAGTCCACTTCCCCTATGGACTTCTATACCAGAACATCCTAGATGTTCTTCAGAGGAACCCTGTCATGCATCTAGGGATGTTGGCCCCATTAGTGCTTATGGGCTTAATGGGCAGAGACTGCAGTCCTTCCGTAATATCATACAATATAAAAACGTACGTGTGCCTTCATCTGCTGAACTACAGAAGTTCATAAAAATATATGAGACCACTATGGATCTAGCTGTCATGCCCCGAATTTTAAAACCCCATTTAGAGCACGGAAGCACTATTCCCAATAATGGTCAAGAGGTTTAGAATCCGGGATGCGACCGAATACTTGATCAGTCTTCACGCCTATTTACATAATATAGGATAACGCGGGATCTAGAATGTTAAACAAATATCCGCTAACAAAAATCTTAGATAATAGAATCTCAAGTTTAACTAAGTTATTACAATAATCCAGAATTAACAATTCATCAAACATCAAACTTAATTCAGCACACAGGCTGATCAATTCTCCACGAACAAGATATTAAAACATAACAAAATTAAATTCACTTCAATCATCTTTCCACCATCGAACGTACCTCGTCAGATCTTTTCCACTTTGATTCCTGCATCAAGAGATGCATGAGTATTTCGAAAGAAATACCCAGTATGAGCCAAGAAAAACCCACAAACAAAAAATAATAGGAATACTAACAATATGGTATAGAGAAATGAAGAAACATTTAACAATGTGAGGATAAATAAATACATAGTTTACTTACCTGGATAATAATCATCATCAAAGACCATCAACGGTCAAGAAATAGACAAATATTTAAATTGAAACTCCAAACGTACAGTGCGTCGGGAGAAAAAGAAATGAATACCGACTCCAAACATCCAAAGTGTCGGAGATAACAATTTCTGCTCTCTGTTCAGTCCACTTCCCCTATGGACATCAATACCAGAACATCCTAGAGGTTCTTCAGAGGAACCCGGCCATGCGTCTAAGGATGCCCCATCGGTGCTTACAGGCATAATGGGCTGAGACTGCAGACCTTCCGTAATATCATACAGTTTAAAGCGCATGCACTGCCATCATCAGCTGAACTACAGAGGTTCATCAAATATCTGAGATCACAGAGGATTTAGTATTGACTTGTGAGCATACTATGATTCCACTCTAAGAGCGTTCATCAAAACTCTTAGTGGAGAAACAGTTTACGTAGTAGAACTGAATCAATTTAGAATTAATAAGGCTTCTCTCATCTAGAGACCCAGACCATAATCTTCAGAAATTAGACTCTCAGAAGAATACACTGGATTTCTCAATATCTCAACGTGGATTGACTCGCATAGGAGTGACCAAAGAATTTTCGATGTTCAACCACAGGATGACTTGAAACTGAGACTCACCAGAAATGACTCATTAAACACCTTCACTATCCATAGCTCCAATCAAGACATCATTGATTCTGACAATAATGAGGGTTATAGGTCATAATCACAGGATGGTAGGGTTTAAGAGAAGAAACCCTAACCGAGAATCTAAGATTTCAAGTTTGGTTCCAAAATATAGCAGATTTGCAGTGTAATGCACCACGAAGAAATGACTTGGCTCAACACGACTCTCTTTCTGGATCTGAATAGTTATTAGACACTACTAACTCCCACTCTCAGGGTTATAAATATAATTCATATGTTTTATAAGTAGTTGTAATATATAGGGTTAATATAAGATAAGGTTTACACAACACAGAACCATACTGCTACTTGCACAACAGCTCCCTTCATAGATTTACCACGGTATGTACAGAACTTATTTGGATCTACAATTTTTATGACACACAGACCCATGTCTCTAGTTTCTAATCTATTTTACAGCATAATTTTCTGATTTTCTAGATTTAGTTATAATTTTCCTAGTACAGTCTATCGGCGCAGAACTAAGTCTGGCCGAGAGCATCAACCTTAAACATACTTAACCAATATGGTTTATTACTCGATTTAATACTTACTAGTGTCTTCTAGACTTAGTATATTACTTTCTTGGGCATTTCCTAAGTCCCCCTTTAGTTCTGCAATTAAGTAATTTCTTACCCAAATTACTATTTCCAAAACATTTTATACATACCCATTCTCTTTAAGCTCGAAACCTGCAAATGAGACAATTAATTCAGGACAAGACACTTACAGACTCTTGAACCAACCTGAAGTACAGAGACCTTCGAACCCCTAGTGACCCTTACCCATAAAGGTTAAGTCTTTAGAGTTATTATCTTCCGGTATGTAATTCTTAAATCAAACTGTTTTAGTTTAATTACCTCTTTTTGGCTAGTATGACACAAAAGAGACAACTTTCTTGAGACATGAAATCTGACAGATCAGTACTGACCGGTGGCTGTAACTTCTGAATACCAGCAAGCAATGACAATAAAGTTTCAAACTTTAGGAATTAGACTCAACGTATTGATTTGTGGTATGACTTTTGATGAACATACACTCGGTTAAAATAATCAGATTAGAAAGGCAGACAACCTTATCAGTACAAGTCGACATGCAGCATAAACCAACGTGTGACAATTCTATTGGATAGTACTCACGTTGAAGTGTCATGATCGAGCCATGCATGAGAAGAGTCTGAGTTATGAATGATCGGGCTCAATAATCAACTTGTTCATAATATCAACCAGTGTTCCATTGCATCGAACACCACCAAGATTAACAGATCAACCTTAATATCAACATAACCATCAGGACTCATAAAAAATATTTCTCATGAAGTATCAGAATTAAAATCATGAGTTTGTGGGAAAAAGAGAACCTACCTCCTACAAAAATCTGATATCTCTTTACGTGAGTGGTCTCCTTCGAATCACCTCCCTTGCTCTCACGATCCTATGCACCACGGCTTGCACCACCACCACAATGGCTACCGACGGAGAGAAGGAAAAGTGGACGAGGCACTCTGCTGGTGACTTGACCCCTAAAGCTCCAAAAGAGTTGCCGACTTCTCCTTATGTATGTTTAAATAGAAAATGCCCTAATCCCTTTGGACAAATCTCCACCGTGGAACCCTATTTCATCTAAGGGCCACAAAGTGACAAGAATAGGAGAAGATCTCCTAATTGAACGTGGTCAATCCTCAATCAATTTTCAGTTTCGATCCCTTTAAGGTAGGGACTAGGCCAATTAAAGTGTTTACTATAACCGATTTGGTAACCCCCTACTAATTGAATTCAATTTACCAAAGATCCTCCCCATGACACGTGCCACCTTCCTTTGGGTAAAACCACGCCCAGCCAAGCTTCCTATTTGACATCCAATTTCTAGCCCTTAGATATCTCATCATGGGTAAAATCTTCATTAACCCCTGATTGGCTCTCTTTGGCTAGTTAAACTAATTGAAGTAACCTCTCCGATTAACCATGAGTCAATCGGTTTCCCAACTAAGTAGGAAATCAAATCCTTTCCCCCTAATTTGCTCCCACAATCAAATTTAGTCAAACCATAACAACTCAGCCACAAGAATGACGCACCAAACATTGAGTCCACGTGGCTCAGACCCTTAGCATCCTGCGTCTAGGTTCAAGGCTTCTCAGATGAACGGTTTCGATGAGTCGCGTACGAGATGTGCCACTCCGTCTTGCACTAGCCCCGTACCACATAACTAAACCTTCTTGTCACCAATGCAAGTGTAAACACACGTGTGACAAAGTGACCCTGGCACCTAGTGCGTCTGGCAACCAATGTTTCTCCGCCTTCTGCTACACACGCCAACACTTGCCAAAATAAATTCTCACACTTACCAAGATTCAAATTAGTAAGTTACTATATTAAAACGAGTCTAACACATTGCACTCGCACAATGGCATCTGGCCCCTACACCTGGCATCAGGTGCACCCAGACCCTGGCGCCAGGCTAGCCTCAGCGCCAGGTTGGGCCCAGCGCCAGGGCTCGCCCTGGTAGACTACCAAATCTAGTTTAATGGTTCCACACTTTCATAAGCATCACAATAATAATATAACACACCAGATTATAAAATTTCATAACAATATCGAACAGGCAGCAAAACTTTCCTATTTTAGAACAGTTTTCTAAAATAGCAGTTTTGGTAAACTTACCGAATTTTTGGGTGTTACACTAACAATGGCTCGTGAGCATACTATGATTCCACCTCGAGAGATCTTAACAAGAACTCTTAGTGGAGAAGCAGTTTACATGGAACTGAATCAAGTTGTCAACAACAGAGGTTGTATCATCTCGCAATATCTGACTCACAGAGGAGTACTTAGAGATTTGAACATCTCGATCAGTCAAGACTTACATAGGAGTAGTCAAGGAAATTTACTATTTCAATCACCGGATAACTCATAACCGAGAACTCAACAAACAGTCAATACATTGAACACCTTCACAGTGCATAGGCGTAGCTAAGACCATCCCCAGAATCAAACGACACCACGATTAATATGTCACAATCCAACAAGATGGTAGGGTTCAAGAGTTTAACCCCTATCCGAAAAACTTCATGGACTCAAATCTGTTTTACGAAACTTGAGACTTGTAGTGCACCACACCACTAAGGAAGAACTCGACTCTTGGTAAACCTTTTTCTTGAATTATAGTTACTGTAGTCATTGCCAACCCAATCTTACAGTACAGTATATGGTTAATAATTATCACATTCGATCAAATCTTATAGTCTAAGTATTAGTGCTTTGATCCTCCAACACAATGTACTGTTGTCTGCACAACAACCCACTTCCTACGATTGCTACAATCTGTACAGTGCTTATCATGTTCTGAAATTTTTACAGTAGACAATATGTATCTAGTTTCTAACCCTTTTGATGGAATAGTTTTCTAAATTTTCCATAATTAGTTATTAATTTTTCATTACTGCTCATCGGTGCAAAAACAGTTATGACCGAGAGAAATTATCTTAATCTGTTATGATTAACAACTGATGATTACTTACTTTAATGTTTAATATTACCTTCCTGACATTATAATTCACCTCTTTAACTATTTTACCAAACCCAATTGCATCTGTAATTAGGTAATTTACTACATGTACCCTTCCATACAAATCAGCCTACACATATTTATCTCCTTAATACCACATTAACCAAAAGAGACAACTATTTGCAGACACTGAGACCAATTAGCCAAAAACTGACATTACTAAAAAGTAACTCTTTGAAACATAAGTAGGTTATGACTCATGAATTTTCATAATTTAGAAGCAATGCCTCAAGTATGACTCGATATCAAGAATACTTACTTGAGATAGAACCTAATCAACATAGACTCATGGTAAATTAAATAAAAAAAGGTGCCAATTTTTTGTGGACAGAATTATTGTATTCTCATGGGGAACACGAACAAAATCAAATGCCATGGTGAAAAAAGGAAAGAAGAAGGAGAAGAACACTAAGAATAAGATAACTTTGTCCTTCTATATTCCAAACAAGAGAGGACGACTCCTTATAAAGAGGAGTCCATTGCAACTATAATGTAATAATGACGAAATAATGATGTCGTATGATGACATAATGATAGCATGATTACTCAATCATGCCTTATTACAACTTGTATTGAAAAGGAAACTAATCCTAGATAGATAAGAAACCTAAATTAGATAATGTGCCTTAAGTTGTGCTAACGTACACAACACTCCACCACGCTCCGCTTTCACCTTGTCCTCAGGGCGACCAAGTAAGAAAGTGCTCCATAAGTGGTGACCTTGAAGTTGGCAAAGATATCTCCTTGCTCGTGGTGGCCGAGGATGTTGCAGATGGTGTGGGGCAGTTCCATTGAGGCAATTCGTCGAACAGGTAATGGATGTAATTGTCCATTGGAAGATGGAAGCTGTTGAGCCTGCGGACAAGCTTGACCAGCAGGTAGTGGCTCTGCTCATGGCCAGCATGGAGGAGGAAAGTGCGGATGCGCTTGAGGTGGTCGCATCCATCGACAACGGAGATGAAAGCTAGGACCTTGATGGCATCGGGAAGGTCGACGGTGGGCTTGGTTTCATGACCATCTGCAAATATCTCGGCAGACGTGGCTGCGGCGGTGGCATACTCGAGCGTGCAGAAGAGGATGAATCCCTTGGACAAGACGCCGCCTGTTGGGCCCTCGGTCCGAGGAGGGATGCGATAGAGGCGGCTCTCCTTGAGGGCGGTGGCACCATCGAAGACGAGTAGCTTGGAGATCGGAAGGAGGTCGTACCGGAAGAGGCCCTCCTTCTGGGCAAGATCCAAGCTTTTAGCAGTGAAGGAGGGGAAGGTGGCAGCGTCGAAGTCGGCAAAGCTACAGTGGCTGGTGCCAAGGTAGATGTGACGGAGACGACTGTGAGGGTAGTGGAGACGGTCGTGGTGTTCGTGGCAGACTCAGTGGAGGTCGAGATGGGCAACGCTGCGGCGGCGGAAGCCCTTGGATCGGATCGACTTGAGGAAGCTAGAGATAGAGCCACCGACGAGGACAGTGGCGGCGGGCTGGAGGTCCATCTTTTCGAGGATGGTGGCATCGGCTCCTAAAGTTGGAACCTTGGTCTCTTGGGCAGGAAGAATAGACTCTGGGGTCAGGGCAGCGCGGTTACCGGGGCCATGGACGGTGGCATCGGGGATGATACTGAGGGCAGTATGGCCGCAAGGAGTGCCGAAGACGTTGAAGGTGACAGTGGAGGAGCGGACATGCCCAACAGCGGAGGAGCTAGGGAGGCGATCGGCATGGGCATCCGAATCTCCAGAAGCAATGGCAGCAGCGATGACATCGGTGTCAAAAAAATCGCAGTCAGTGCGGTTTCCGGTCTCCCTGAGGTAGGCAGTGAGGCGGTTGTAGCGGATTTGGTTGAAGGCAAGCTTCTTGTAGACGGCGGATGCCAAGTAATCTATACATGAATTATGCATTTTATTATCCCTTAAACTTATATTTATATTAGTGTTTGATTAGATTTAGTGATACTTTAATGTAGTTTTTAGTTTTTGTGGGAATACAAGAGTAAGATGCAGAAATGAGGTAAAAAGTAACTCCAATGGTTGAATCTACATAACTTCGTATGTATATCTCTGATTATACTAATTCAAGCTTCATTTAAAGTTCAAGAAGTCAGCTTTCAAACACCACCAACCGCATGCAATTCGGAGTTCGGAGGAAAAAGTTATGACCATTGGAAAATTGAGCTGAAAAGTGAAATCAACAGCAAGCGATCGATCACATTTGCAGGGAAATTTTAGACGTGAAACTTAGAGAAAGATCAATCGGCCAGCGATCGATCGGCGGATGCAGGAAATAACGAAGGAACAATGCGATCGATCGGCCTGTATTGGTGATCTATCGCTGTGTGTGCAAAAGTGAGTTTTGACATATTTTGACTCGAATTTGGAAGGGGACTTTTGTGTTTTCTTCCCAACTATATAAATGGGCCTTAAGAGGGACGTGGAGATTATTAGAGAATAGAGTTTTGAGTTCTTTTGGAGTCCTTGGAAGCTAGAGCAAAGGAGAGAAAAAGAAGAAGAAGAAGATGAAGAACATGATGATGATTTCTCTTCCAAAGGAAGGCTAAACTCATTTCCAAGGTGTAGATGAAGCCGAATAGAATGGTTATATAATCTTTTTTTCTCATATTATGTTTTACTCTAGTTGGTGTATGATTCTTTATTATGCAATTAAAGTTAATTCATTGAAGTTTGTTCTTTGTACTCGAGAGCAACAAGAGTCAATTAATTAGATTTCAATCTGAAAGAATATTTGCGTGTCCGAGAGGAACGTGAGTGGTCTGAGGTGTCACACATTAATAAGGTTTCATTGGTTTATGCTCGAGAGAGATAGATCATAATTTTATGTTTTAATTGATTTGTGTGTTACGTCCGAGAGGAGAGCACTATAATTAGAATTGACAAGTGTATGTCTGAGAGGAATATGCTAGCCAATTAGGAAATTATTCACTAGAGAGAGAGAGAGACGATACATTAGTTTATTATGGTGGATTTGGAGTCTTGGTATCTTCCATATTGATTAAATCTCAGCTTCGTTTAATAAAGTTCATTATTTTCTCTAGATTAATTAAACAAACAGCAACTTTTTTTTTGAAATTGGTAGAGTATTCATCCGCCCCTGAGGTTCGACAACCTTTTGATACTCGCTGTAGTTCACAATTGCCTTGTGCACTTGCAAACGATCAGGTTTTTGGCATTATTGCCTGGGATGGAAGCCAATAGTTTGCCGAATTCTTAGCTTAGGCAGAGTAGTTCATTTTAGAGTAGCTTTGTGTTAATTTAGATTTATTTTCAGTAGCTTAATTTGCGTTGTTCTTCTCTGCATGATTAAGAGAGGATATAGATTCTCGCCAATGTTGGAAGGGTCAACCCTTCCCACTGTTTGCACTCTCTTAACCTAGAATAATTTGGGTGCTTGGTATTTTTTATTTTTTTCTATGACTGCATGACGTGTTAGCTGTCATTATTAGGATTGTTATAGATTTTGTTGATTTTTATTGTGCATGCATGATTGTCGTTCCCTGAACCCAATATGAGCCAAATGCTGCCCACATACCATTGCCAACTCAATTAGAACCCCTATAGGCACCTTCAAAACTTCCTAGAAGTTAACAAAACCTTCAAACTTATATTATCTGATGACCAGGTCCGCCTTAAGTTGTTCTCATTCACCTTGAAAGACAGAGCCAAGTAATGGCTATACTCCCTTGAATATAACTCCATTTCCACTTAGGAGGAACTTCAGGCCGAATTCCTCAAGAAATATTTCCCTGTAGGGCAGACCAATAAGATCCGAAATGAAATCATCACCTTAACCCAGCTACCTAATGAACAATTCCATAAATGTTGGGAAAGAATGAAAGCCCTTGTCCGGTCCTTCTCACACCATGATGTACCCAAATGGCAATTAGTGCAGCGATTTCATGGGGGTATGTGCGATCAACACAAGACCCTAATTGATGCCTCTTGTGGAGACACATTCATGAAGAAAACCCCTTATGATGTTTGGGATATACCAGAAGACCTGAGCAAAAACTCTCTACATAGTGCCACTCTCTATAGATCTGAAGGCCATATGCCTAGCAGGAGTGCCTCAAGGGGAGGCATGTACGATGTCAAAACCACCACCAGTCTAGAACACCAAGTAGCATCCCTGACAGAGAGGTTTGATAGATTTTTCTCGCGGCCTTCACCTTACACCCCAGCCTCTCAAGATGCATGCACCATCTGTGTCAGCCCTATGCACACTATCGTTAACTGCCCTTCAGCATTCCAGTATCCAAACTTAGTCCAAGAGCATGTCAACGCTGCACAGACCTTCACAAGAGCCACAAACAATCCTTACTCCAACACTTACAATCCTGGTTGGCATGAGTACCCTAATTTTTCTTGGAGGCAATCCAATCCAGGGGCTACTTTTAATCATGCCCCAACACAGGAGTTCCAAAGCCAACCCCAACCCTACCAACCCACCTTAGCTCCCTTTGGCCAATCCAATAGGCGACCTTCCTTTGAAGACCAGATGAGCCAAATGCTCCTCTCACACTTAACCGAGATTAAAACTGAATAGAAAGAGATAAGAACAGAGTTACG
The DNA here is from genome assembly GCA_039654745.1 of Houttuynia cordata. Taxonomy (NCBI): domain Eukaryota; kingdom Viridiplantae; phylum Streptophyta; class Magnoliopsida; order Piperales; family Saururaceae; genus Houttuynia; species Houttuynia cordata. The sequence goes on along the minus strand of CM077502.1, from coordinate 58,542,707 downwards.
AACACAAGGCCAGCTTGTCCATTCCCATACCCAGTCTATCGCCAAGATAGAGACTCAATTAGGACAGCTGGCTCAGGCCATGAACCGTAGAGAAGCAAGAACCTTGCCGAGTCAACCCCAGCAAAACCCTAGTGGCTAGTTTGCAGTTGAGCCCTCTCAATACCCTCCTGAGCAAGTTCATGTCATAACTACCATGAGGAGTGGTAGGCAAATCAACAATAGGGTTAAGGACTTGTCCCAAGGTGCCTCGTGTGAGAAAATTGCCCATGAGATAGAAAGAGAACCCACTCCAATCAAATCTGTGCCTGATGATCGTTTAAAATTAAAACCCTTGCAAGTGCACAAGGCAATTGTACTACAATGAGTATTAAATAGGGTTGTCGAACCTCAGGGACGGATTAATATTTTACCAAATTTAAAAGAAAGCAGTAGTGTTGATTATAGACTAAGAAAGCAATGAACTTTAACTAAACTAAGTGAGATTTAATCAATATGGAGAAGACCAAGGCTTCGAATCCACCACACTAAACTAGTGTATCGTTTCTCTCTCTCTTTTGAATAAAAATTTCCAATTGGCTAGCATATTCCTCTCGGACATACACTTGTCAACTCAAAATATAGTGCTCTCCTCTCGGATGTAACACATAAAACAATTAAAATATGGAATTGTGATCTATCTCTCTCGAGTATAAACCAATAAAATTTTATTGATATATAACACCTCAGTCTACTCACGTTCCTCTCGGATACGCAAGTATTCTTCGGATTGAAACTCACAAGAATTCATTCTTGTCTCTCTTGAGTACAAAGAACAAACCTTTATTGAATTAACGATGATTACACAATAAAATTCATATACCAACTAGAGTAAAAACATAAGATGAGAGAAAAGAAACTACACAACTAGATTATTGGGCTTCATCTACGCTTTGGAAAGGTGTTTAGCCTCGCATCGGAAGAGAAATCGCCATCGTGTTCTTCATCTCCTTCTCTCCTTTGCTCTAGCCTCCAAGGGTGTCTCTAAGATTGATTCTTTTGTGCCCAAAACGTTCCTTCATAAGGCCTATTTATAAGAGTGAAGGAAAACCACGAAGTCCCCTTCCAAATCTGAGTCGAAATAGGACTTATTTCGGTTTTCCACATACGGCGATCGATCACTCCATATTACCGATCATTCGCTACCGGATCGATTGCAATTCCTTCGTTATTATCCTTCGATCGATCGCTTTTCCGATTGACGCCGTATAATAGCGATCGATCGTAGTTACTGTCTTGCGCGATTGAAAAATTCCAGTAGATACGATCGATCATTTTTAGGTCCGATCGATCGTTTCCTTCAATACACTGCTTTTGCGGCTCTGGCAATCGATCGCATTGATAGCCGATCGACCGTAGTTACTGTTCATGAACTTCAAATGGCTATAACTTTTCGCTCCGAACTTTGAATTGCACGTGGTTGGTGGCGTTGGAAAGCTGATTTTATGAAATTTGACATGAGACTTGAATCAGTCCAGTCCAACATTTGTACACGAAGTTATAATGATTTAACCATTTCAGTTACTTTTTACCTCATTTCTGTGTATTACTCTTGTTTTCTACAAAAACCAAAAACTATATTAAAGTAGTAGTTATTCTAATCAAACACTAGCATAATCATAAGTTTAGGAGATAATAAAATGCATATTTCATGTATAGATCACACCCCCAAACCTACATTTTACTAGTCCATAGCAAAACAAAACAAAATAAAATCAAACAAACTAAGAAAACTAATGCATAAAAGTAAACACCACTTTCGTAGGGAACACGATTGCATTAAGCGTATGCAACAAGCCGTTAAACCCTTAGGTGTCCCTAGTAGGACGAGTTGTGTTTCGTGAGGGTTTGCAGCCATGCTACCCACAAACATGTATTTAGTTATCTAATTAACCTACATAAAGAAGTAAAACAAAAATAAAATATTGCAAAACACACAAACATATTATCCCAACAAATGCAAACTACAATGCTTAAAAAGAATTAATCATACGTACTTGGTTCATAATCAACAGGAATATAGAAGCCCTCAAGTAAGTGGTTTTATTCCACACTTTCATCTTGGAAATTTCTGCTCAATATAATATAGCATGATAATATAAATAGTAAAAGTGTAGAACATTATAGCAATACATTCTAAATTTTTGTTTTATACAGATCCAGTGTTACCCATTAACCAAAGAACATCAGAATCTACATAGTCATCGTAATCTTTAGGTTCATGATAGCACAGATCTGCGCACCTCAGTCGGGTCCAACATTCTAGATTTGAGAGGATAATACACCATAGACTCTTTTTTTTCGCTAGGACTGTGTAAGGCCTGACTTCAAGATGCCTAGGTTTGGCAATGACTCGGGCCAATGACTCCCAACCAATTTGGCTTAGGGCATTAGGTTTTAAGAGACCGCTTCGGGCCCGAGCATCAGCTAAGTCAATCCTATAAAGTCAAGCAGCCCCTTTCTTTCATTTTGTTTTCATTTTTTCGTATTTTCATTTTCAGCACATATATTTTCAACACATCTTTATTTTGTCCAGGTTGTATTATACTCTCAACCTATTTTCGGTTCCAATCCCTTGCCATAGCCAAGTAAATGGTCTATCATGATCTTTTAAGCTCAACAGATAACTACACATCATCCAATGACTATGACTAAAGATATCCCACTGTAAATTAGCATTTAACAAATCTCTAGATGGTATTACTTTATGTACTAATGTGTGTGAGTGAATTTTCTTAGTTCAAGCACCTTTTCCAAGAGGACTGTAACAGAAAGGTATGCTCAGTTAAGTGTATCTATCCTCCAGTATACTTACTCACACTTCCAATATAAATTAATCTCCTAAGAATTGTAACATGCATTATTACGGGATAAACTATCAAAACCTAAGAAAAAGTACTAACAAACAACCTAAAAGCTAATCAAATTTTTATAATTTTTTTAAAATTTTTTAATTTTTTTAAATACAAGTAATATTCCCTCCCCCAAACCTATTATGAACATTGTCCTCAATGTAAACAAAATATAGTATGACAATGAACATATAACAAAGAAAATCAGATAAAGGAGCGAATACACCTGAATACGTGGGTTGCCTCCCACCAAGTGCTAAGTTTAACGTCTTCATCCAGATGAAACTCATTTAGTCCAATTTATCCAGGGTCTTTCAATCCAACGTTCAGCCCATCTGTGGTCCTACTGCGCACATTAGGGTTAATGAAAGAAATCGCAAGTGGATCATCAGAAAAAATCCATTGAAGTGCACCATCCACTAGAGTATCAATCATATGAACTGCATAATAATCATCTGGCGATGGATGTTATTTTTGGTCATTAAAAACATTCAGTTTGACATTTAAATTTCCAAAAGACAATTTCAGCACTCCGTCCCGACAGTTTATAATAGCATTGGACGTTGCCAGGAATGGACGTCCCAAAATTACTGGAATTTGACTACTAATGTTCGGTACAGGTTGTGTATCTAAGACAATGAAGTCCACAGGAAAGAAAAATTTGTCAACCTGTACCAGAACATCTTCAATAACACCACGTGGAACTTTAATGGATCGGTCTACAAGTTGTAGTGTTATTGTAGTCGGTTTCAATTCCCCCAACCCAAGTTGCTGATACACAGAGTAAGGCAACAGATTTACACTCGCCCCCAAATCTAATAATGCCTCGTTCATGGTATGGTTCCCTATAACACATGAAATTGTTGAACATCCTGAGTCCTTATATTTCGGTGGAAGGTTATGTGTCAATAGGGAACTCACCTGCTCAGTAAGGAAGACCTTTTTAGTCACATTAGATTTAGCCACGGTTGCAGGTAGTAGGATACAGGAAGGGGAGGTGTAGGCAAGTGGGACGGTAGTAGTCTTGCACGGTATGGGCATGAGGCATTAGTGGATTCTGGTTTAGGCCATTCCCACCCCTAAGGTTCATGTTGTCCACCATTGGATGGATTTCAGGGATTAGTTTGCTAGGAGTTCTACAGATTCTATATAGGCGCTCAGGATCAGGATCAAAGGCAAGGTCGGGGTTCAGGGAGCGACGACCATGCATCCACAATAAAAATCAAACAAAACCTGTAACAGTCCTAATAGCGACAACTTTCTTTCCTCTCTTAATCCTGCAAAAGAAGAAAAACGAAATTAAGCTACTGAAAAGAAATCTAAATTCAACTAAACTACTCTAAAACTAACTATGCTAAGAATTTAGTAAATTATTGTGCCGTCCCCGGCAGCGGCGCCAAAAAACTTGATCGTTTCAAATTAAAACCCTTGCAAGTGCACAAGGCAATTGTACTACGGTGAGTATTAAATATAGTTGTCGAACCTCAGGGATGGATTAATATTTTACCAAATTTAAAAGAAAGCAGTAGTGTTGATTATAGACTAAGAAAGCAATGAACTTTAACTAAACTAAGTGAGATTTAATCAATATGGAGAAAACCAAGGCTTCAAATCCACCACACTAAACTAGTGTATCTTTTCTTTCTCTCTTTTGAATAAAAATTTCCAATTGGCTAACATATTCCTCTCGGACATACACTTGTTAACTCAAAATATAGTGCTCTCCTCTCGGATGTAACACATAAAATAATTAAAACATGGAATTGTGATCTATCTCTCTCGAGTATAAACGAATGAAATTTTATTGATATATAACACCTCAGTCTACTCACGTTCCTCTCGGATACGCAAGTATTCTTCGGATTGAAACTCACAAGAATTCATTCTTGTCTCTCTTGAGTACAAAGAACAAACCTTTATTGAATTAACGATGATTACACAATAAAATTTATATACCAACTAGAGTAAAAACATAAGATGAGAGAAAAGAAACTACACAACTAGATTATTGGGCTTCATCTACGCTTTGGAAAGGTGTTTAGCCTCGCATCGGAAGAGAAATCGCCATCGTGTTCTTCATCTCCTTCTCTCCTTTGCTCTAGCCTCCAAGGGTGTCTCTAAGATTGATTCTTTTGTGCCCAAAACGTTCCTTCATAAGGCCTATTTATAAGAGTGAAGGAAAATCACGAAGTCCCCTTCTAAATCCGAGTTGAATTAGGTCTTATTTCGGTTTTCCACATATGGCGATCGATCGCTCCGTATAGTCGATCGTTTGCTACCCGATCGATTGCAATTCCTTTGTTATTTACCTTCGATCGATCACTTTTCCGATCGATGCCGTATAATACTGATCGATCGTAGTTACTGTCTTACACGATTGAAAAATTCCAGTAGATACGATCGATCATTTTCAGGTCCGATCGATCTTTTCCTTCAATACACTGCTTTTGCGGCTCTGGCGATCGATCGCATTGATAGCCGATCGACCGTAGTTACTGTTCATAAACTTCAAATAGCTATAACTTTTCGCTCCGAACTCTGAATTGTGCATGGTTAGTGGCGTTGAAAAGCTGACTTCTTGAAATTTAACATGAGACTTGAATCAGTCCAATCCAGAATTTGTACATAAAGTTATAATGATTTAACTTTTTTAGTTATTTTTCACCTTATTTCTGTGTATTACTCTTGTTTCCTACAAAAACCAAAAATTATATTAAAGTAATAGTTATTCTAATCAAACACTAGCATAATCATAAGTTTAGGAGATAATAAAATGCATATTTCATGTATAGATCACCTGATAGTTCTAAAACCCAGCAGGATGACCTAACCAAGGCACAGAAAGAAAGATCTTATATTCCCAGGGCACCATACCCACAATCCCTGGACAAACCCTCCCCGTTTAGTAAATCCTACCAAAAGATGGAGGAGAGGTTCGAGGTGTTCAAGCAGGTTAAGGTCAATCTCCCTTATAAGACAAGTGTCTGCTTATGCAAAATTCTTAAAAGATCTTTGTACCTAAAAGTGCAAAGCTAAATCCAATGTGACTAAAAAGGTTTTCCTTACTGAGCAAGTAAGTTCCCTATTGACACATAATCTTCCATCGAAGTATAAGGGCTCAGGATGTCCAACAATTTCATGTGTGATAGGGAACCGTACTGTGGAAAAGGCATTGTTAGATTTTGGGGTGAGTATCAATTTGTTGTCTTACTCTATGTATGAACTACTTGGATTGGGAGAGTTGAAACCGACTACCATAATACTACAACTTGCAGACTGGTCCATTAAAATTCCACGTGGTGTCATTTCCAACTTGTTGGAATATTGGTGACCCTAATATTATGTTGTCGGCACTGAAGCTTCTGTCAGTAATGGCTGCCATCCAGTTAGATGAGAAAAGATCAGATAAGATTTTAAATATACTGTCTTCTCTTATGGAGGGATCTATGGAGAAGAGCATAAAAGCTCCACCAGATCTGCTAGCTTCAACCACATGGGAAGAGGTAAAGTAACAGAGCCATTGGTTTTTTAAATTTGAATAACAGAAAGGTTTCAACTATTGGTCCTTAAATTCTAATAACAGAAAGGTTTAACCTTTTAGCCTATTCTTTTCCAACCAGATTCCGCCAAATGATACGTAGATTGCACCAGTTCAATGTAGATCGATGTGGAAAAATTCAAAGTAGCAGCAGAGTACTTAGTTGCTCAAGCTGTTTCTGCACAGGCATGCTTCTTTCTGTTACTTTATATTTCTCCCATATAAATACCTTCTACTCTCTTACCACATTCTTTTTCCATTTCATATTTCTTCTGATTATCAATTGGATAGATTGGCATTTATATTTCTGATTTGTATTAAGTTATATGGTGTTTTGTCATTGGGTTAACTGCAAAAGAAATTGTCAGGTACGAAGTTAGCCAACTGTAAATTCTTATACAGGCACATGTTTATACTTAGCGCAGCAAAGAAAACCCAATCTGGACCATTTAGATTAAATTTGGGATGGAGAGAGAGAGCACCCAATATCTTTTCAAGGGGGCCTTGTTTCAGTTTCTTTAAATTTGGGTGGTGCGTCAGTTTTACCCGTCAAGAAAAAATATACTTCCACTGCCCTGTTTTAGTGCACCATATGGTCAATTAAAGTGGATTTTGAGCCTCTTCTTCCTCCCATTACTTGGGGTTTCCACCATCCAATAGAAATCAACATTTCTTCAGATGAAGCATCTAAAACAGGACGGATGGAGTACTGTTTATTGCAGCAAAAGAGAGTACATATATAAGATGCCTAAAGGTCAGGATCCTTAGATAACTTAAAATTCGGAAAAGTTACATCATCATTTCTAGGTAATGAAAGTTGGTTGTTTTTAAAGCATATCCTCAGTTATCAAGAAGGAAATTTTACTTGTACTGTAGTTGAACTCTCCTTAATCCTTTATTTTATGTTACATCTAGATTTAGTACGCAATTTTTTTTTGTTTTTTTGGCATTGATTCTTTAAGAACTGGTGCTTCTATGAGAAGTAACTTCCTTTTTCGAAGTTTATTTTTGAGAAACCTTTCCAGACAGTCAGTGTTACTTCCATTGATGTCTTGACCACTAACATTGCCTCCGATTAACTGTCAAAATTGTTAGAGCAATTTTTTTTTTCCTTTTAGCATTAATCCTTAAGAACTGTTGCTTCTATGAACAGTTACTTCCTTTTTTGAAGTTTATTTTGACAAGCCTTTCAAAGCAGTCAGTATTACGACCATAGATATTTTGATCATTAACATTGTCTACTGTTAACTGTAAAAAATGTGTGTATTTCAGTTCATTTAGAACCAAAGACTGATGATGATGTTTCTCCTGATGATTTCTTTACTGCAGTGAGCGTGTATACTTTCTATTTGATCAAGATTTCTTCCTACCATACCATCATGTATCTCTATGTAAAAGCATACTGGTTTACAATGTTACCAGCTTTGTGATGGAAGATGGCTATATTAATATTTCATGTGCAACCATCATGTCATGAAGCCAATCCACGTATTTGGAAAGGTGTATGATGAATATGATGACGTTGAATCTTCTTATCATTGTCTCCTCTTCAGAAAACTGCATCAGGAAGGGCATCTGGTGTAAAAACTTTGTCACTATGTTTCTTTGTATGGATTTTGTACTATTTTTATTCCGATAATAGTCAAACGCAGTATATAATCTATGCCACTGACCCAGATAGCTGGGATAAGGCATATGATGATGATGATCATGTATCTCCATAGACAGCATGACAGGTAAAGGCAAAGGCATGATAATCCCAGACACTCAACATCAGTTGAAGCATTCAACTCCCAGAATTTCCAGAGACATGTGGAAGGAAGAACGTCGATAACAGATTCTTTTCCTGAATCATATTCTCCTACATCTTTACATGGCTCTTCGTCGAGGTTGGAACTGAGTGTTCAGGTTCACTGATACACAGACATGCTAGCAATACAGAAAAAGTTGTTCGCACTGACTTAGCGTGAATGTTCTATAGGTCAAATCTTTTCACGATGAATTTTGATGCAAAAAGAATGAGAAGTTAAGAAATGAGCAAGTAATTGCTGCTTTGATAGATGCGAGGCAAGGGGTAAAACAACTGTTGATTTGATGACCACATTCATTTTATTATAGATAGATGACATATGCAACAAACAATGGGAGCAAAGCCTCTCTCAAGGAAATTTTCAGATGCTGAAACAATAGTATCATTGGAATAGATACACAAATAGCTTTAAATACAAGAAGTCGGGGAGGTGGATTTGTACGAATGGAGAGAAAAAAAGAAAGATTGAAGCAAAAACCTTTTCTGGAGATATCCATTTTCCTAGAGAGGCAAATAAAATCTCTCGGCATAGAAGCATCTTGATACCACCAGTAACTGAAAAACGAAAGAAAAAAAAAATTTGAAGGAATAAAATAAAATTTTAATTGGATCTATGTCCAATGGATTACACCCATCAAGAAAAAGTATTTTTGTTTCGGTTCAACCCATCGTCACATATGAAATAGCAGATGGCATAAACTTAGAAATATGTTTGCCCCAAGATTTTTTGCAAAAACGGGATAATATGCAACTCCGAGTTGTCAATTATATATCTTTTATGGAAAGGGCAAACCAATTTGAGGAATTTCTAACGCAAGTATTCAATTAGTTTCGAGAGCTTTTTACATGTGACCTGGCGCCAAATACGGGTTTCTCATATTACCTGGAATCACTTTCTTTCTTCCATATGACCCGGAAAGTACCCAAAATGCCCTTAGGTTTAGGTATAAGCCACCCACTCTTCGTTTTTCCATATTACCCGGAATGAGAGCGACTACCCGGAGAAGCTCGCGTTAGTCGGAGAAGAAGGCGTTCCGTCCGGCCTCTCTGCCCATATCATCGCCGGCGCCGGCACCGTCGAACTCCGGAAAGGTCATCTTTGCGGCAAAAAGCGGGAAAACGAGCGGGAAAAGATCGGGTATTGGAAAACAATTTCAACGGAGGCAACGTACATCGAAAAACTCGTAGGTGAAGTTCAAATATGACGATTTTTATCATGAAAGTTGGTTCTATAGAAGAAAGTTGAAAACTTAGCAAGTTTTCAACTATTGTTACAGTCGTGTATTCGACAACACGACTGTAATAATAGTCGTGTTTGATGAAACACGACTCATAGACGTTGCTTTTCACTCATATACGGTTTTCAATATATCGTGTCTCAAGGTTTTTTAACTTATTTCGGTATTTAAATGGCAGGTACGGATGGAGAAGATAGTTCTTTGTTTACACTACGATGGAGTTTTTACAAATTCTGATAAGTACGTGGGCGGGAAACGGAAGCTCCTGCCTATAGATACACGAGTAAAGTACCTGGAACTATTGCAGCAAGTGGAAGAAAGATTACCGCTTAAGTCTACATCTGGTACATTAACTTTGTCATATCGTGTTGACTCTGAATACACATTTCTCCTTGAAGACGATAAAGACGTGGAGTCAATATTTATACTTCACAAGAGCAAGCAAGGCACAAATGGACTACTCCGCCTGTACGTGGAGTGGACTTCTACGGGCAATAACATGGAGACTTTGATTCTCAATAAAGAAATAAATGCCAATGCAAATAAGGAGGAGGAGAGGCTACCAGAGGCAGAAGTGAGGCTGGCCAGTAAGACACCGCCGGAGAGGCCGTCCAGCCCGGGCAATAAGACACCCGCATCAGCAGTCTAAGGAGGAAGAGATGGAGACTATGCGAGGTGAGACTTCTAAGGTGCGGATACAGGCAAGTCGTGTGCTATTATAGTCGACTATAATAGTACACGACTAAAAATTTTGTCGTGCCGTATGCAACACGACTATATACATAGTCGTGTTTCATAATACACGACTACAAATCAATTCATGTTGCATAAGACACGACTTCACTACATGCTATCGTTTTCTCAAGTCCATTCATACATATTTTTCCCACAGTTTGGGAGATGGAGAAGAAGGTGAAGATGAAGAAGAAGATGAAGATGAAGATTCCAGTCCAGATGAAGAAGAATTGTTGGATGAAGATGAATTACCGTAGTCTGCAGATGAGTGGGATGAGCCTCTTACAGTACCACATTTCAGCCAGCCAGATCACACGGGAACATCGACTTCTAGAGGTCCCACAGCAGGAGACACATGTAAAGGGAAATCTATCGCGTCGGAGGACGATGAGTATCTCAATATTGAGGGTGATGGTGGTTGGGATTGGGGTACCTATTCTGCACAGGCCGGTCCTTGAAAACATTGTGAAGAGGAGACGATGTTGACCGGAAGTTTGCAAGCAGAAGACTAAGAGGCACAACTTACCTTAGGGGCTAGATTCGAAAGCGTCAAGCAGTTCAAGATGGTTCTAACTGATCTGGCAATCAAGAGGAAGTTCATGTTCAAAGTAGCGGATGAGAGCAAGGACACATTCGCTGCAACGTGCAAGGTTTCGGGGTGCAAGTGGCACATACGAGCGTCGAACAGACTTGATGGAGTCAGCGTAACAAGGAGGGAAGAACGGCATACATGTGACACTTCTCTAAGTTCGAAAGATCATCCATTGGCTTCTCACCTCTGGATTGCGAGGAAGTGTCATGGCCTCCATAAGGATTCAAACTCCATAAAAATCTCAAATATTCAACAATACATTGAGAAGCATTGGGGCGTGACAGTTAACTATAAAAGGGCATGGAGGGCGAAAGAGGAATTGATCCGATTGATCGATGGCAACCCTGAAGACGCATATCGTATTTTGCCGCATTACGGAAGGGAATTAGAGCGGTCTAACGCAGGTACACATGTGGTCATAGAAAGATCAGCTAATATACCTGATATCCCAATTTAGTTAGCCGGCTACGACTTCAGACGTGTGTTTTGGATGTTCGGCCCTGTCGCAAGAGCATTCCGAAGAACACTGAGACCGTTGCTCACGCTTGATGGAACATTCCTAAAAGGAAAGGACCCTGGAGTATTATTGGTTGCTACAGCAATCGACGGCAATCAACAATTAATGTGTCTTGCATATGCAATTGTCGATAAAGATAATATCAAAACGTAGTAAGTATAGAAGCAGGAAACACGACTATTCTAACAGTCGTGTTTTGGACGACACGACTGGGCACACATTCGTGTCTTCGAAAACAAGACTACTCATACAGTCGTGTTTTGTTTATACACGACCTTCTAACAACCTGAAGCATTCTGTGTTTAATATGCTTGTCTTTCACTTGTACAGGACGTGGTTCCTCACCTTACTAAAATATTTTCTCTTTACGGACCCCCCGGCCTCCCTGGACACTATTGTCTCTGATAGACAGAAGGGCCTTCTGAAAGCGGTCGGCGATGTCTTTCCCGAGGCTCACCATGGGTTTTGCCCAAGGCATATGGCCGCAAATATGCTTAATACTTGGAAGGATAAGTACCTGAAGGAACTTCTATTCCGAGCTGCAAAATGCTTCAGGAGACCAGAATTCGATGCAACCATGGAGAAGATGAAGGAAGACAATGAGGCAGCCTGGAAATATGTTGACAATATTCCGAAAACACATTGGGCGAACGTAGAATATCCGGGTAAAAGGTACATCACTCTCACGTCGAACGCGTCAGAAAGTGTAAATAATATGCTTCTAAAGGCAAGGTTTTGGCCAATAACTCAGTTGATCGAGCAAACGCAGGCGACCACAAGTGTCCATTTTCAGAGACGCCAAATAGAAGCAGACAGGCTACCGACTCCGTTAACAAAATATGCACAGAATCATATCAATCAGATGAGGAATTAGAGTGCTGGAACAGTTCTAGTTCAACCGCTATCATTACGGCAGTTTGAAGTGACATCTTTATACCATGTGGTAAGCATAAATTCGTTTTCTATAAGATACGACTATAACAAAGTCGTGTCGACGAATACACGACTAGTCATACAGTCGTGTCGTCGCATGCACGACTAGTCATACAGTCTTGCCTTCGACGACACGAGTATTCTTGGAAGACACTCATGTTGTTCATGTTTTCGCATCAGGATGTTGTTGTCCTTACGAATAGAACCTGCACATGTGGCTTCTTCCAGAGCATGGGACTTCCATGCAAGCACACCATGCCATGTATTGATAAGAGGAGTTTGGAAGCAGTCGAATATTGTGAGAAGTGGTACTGCGCAAGTACGTACCGCAGCACGTACGAAGAAGTAGTCTTTCTTACTTTAGACAGAAGTCAGTGGGGGAATTACGGGGTTTTATTTAAATGCGAACCGCCCATGGTTGAAGCTCCAAAGAAGGGCAGGAGAAAGACAAAGAGAATTGAGTCACAGCCCGAGCCACGTGCAAGGACAAGTTCGAAATGTGGGAATTGTCGTGAAGCTGGTCACAACTGTACAAAGTGCACCAACAGCTCGGTTCCGAAAGAAAATCGGACGCGCAGTAAACGAACACTTCCGCAACAAGGCAAACTGACTACGAACGAGACATCGCATGTGCGCCGCTCCGGCTTACCTCAGCCCCCACCATTCTTCACTTAGGATGTAGTCAAATTCTTGTATAACGCATATTAACTTCTACCGAATTGTACGCTTGTAAAGAAAAAGAAAATCAGAAATGAAAAACAATCTTTCGAGTTTGAATGCATCATCCGTTTATTCCATTATACCCGAATATTACATTACACGACTATCTATACTGTCGTGTATTGTGAAACACGACTATTTACACAGTCGTGTCGACTAGTATACGACTATATATAAAGTCATGTTGCATCAGAGACGATTATATACGTAGACGTGTTGCATGAAGGCCATATTCAAAGTCATGCTTGCGACATTTTGTCTACATCTGGTATGCATCAAAAAAAGATTTCGAATTATTTGAAAGAGAACTGTACAACAAGGTGTCAAGAATGAATTCGAATTATATAAAAGAGTACGGTATGTATAGCAAAGAAGCTTTGTACAATAAAATAATGTGAATAAAATGAATATGAATTTATTCTTTATCTGGAAGCCGCATAAAACCCGCAACTGTGATGGCATCTTTTTTTACTTGTCTGGAATCGTCGTCAAACTCGCTGTTAATAACCCCCCGAATCAAGGTTGAAGCGATGACTGGTCGCCAAAGTCGTGTAATTGTCGACTGATCAAACTCCGGTGGGTTGACATTGGACGCCAAGTGCGCGACGTACATCATGATGAAGATGCCACAGTCTTTCGAATTCTGTTGCCACGGCGCTTTGGCTATCTGAGTCATCTTCTAGTCTAGCAAACAGCTTGCCTGCCATCATAACGTTCATGAACTGCGTGAATTTGTCAGCAGCTTTTCTGTGATACTGATATAATTGGGATCTGCCAGACAGCGGGTTGTAGAAGTGCCATACACAGTACGGGAAATGTACATACACGAGGCAGAAGTGGGAGCCGGTGCGGATTGGGAAAAATGCATAGAACATGTTCCTGTTCAAGCCGTCGAGCATCCTCCCGAGCTTTTTAACCAATTTCGCATTATTTCCTCCTTCCTGGTGCTCCTGCGAAACCGCAAGAGAGTTAGACAACGATGCTCGTAATATCATACTTAATTACTTATCACTCCTTATGCAGAGAACACTTATGTTGTCGAATATCTCTTTGAATGTGTGGCAACCAAAAAATGCCCACGGATATTTCATTCGGTTTCTGTTATTGCGCTGGCTCAACAGACTTAAAAAGCATCTATAACCTATGGAAAAACATCCACAGGAGTCATAACAGTCGAAGTAAGGCAATATACAACTTCTAATTAAAAGTCGATTATTGTATATATGATTTTCATGATAGTCGTGTCGTCGATAGACACGACTATGCGTATAGTCGTGTGTTTCAAAGACACGACTACGCGCAAAGTCGTGTCTTCGAATACCGACTTTAGGTCAACAAAAACATATGAGGAGCATAGGTTTACTTACATTGGTGTTTATTTTTATTGTTTGTAAGAGGGATACATAGTCGTCATCACATAGCGTTGGGATTGGATAAGCCTTCCTCGGATTGGCGATCCATCCATCTATTGCCACTCTATTCCGCTCTAACAATACCCCCATGTCGAAGCATAACTCCAAATTGGCATAGTTGTCGGGGAGTGCAATTACAGACTTACACTTTTGAGGGATTAGGAGGACATCGACGTCAACAGGCTGGGATGCGGTTAAGCCAGTGCCCTCCGCCACCTCCTCCTCCGCCTTCGCCTCCTCCTCCTCAGCCTCCTCTTCCTTCACCTCCTCCGTCTTCTCCTCCTCCATCGCCTCTTCGTCGGCCTGCACCTCCTCCTCCTTACCCTCCTCCTCCTTCGGCTCCTTCTCCAGAACATCCGCCTTCACCTCCTCCTCCTCGACATCCCCGTCCTTCACATCCTCCTTCACCTCCTCCTTGATGATTTCGATATCTGACTGCTGTAAGGAAGAGATGACCTCATCGATGATAGAGGTCGCTTGTCGATCGGATATAGTTTGTTCGGAGTCGGCTTTCGGCTGAGGGGACCTATTCCTTCTTTCCTGCTCCTCCGCCATTCTCCGTATATGGTCATCTTCCCTAATCCTCTGCAATTCCCTCGCGGAGACAGTCCTCATTCGCTTCCTTACCACTACACCAGGGGGGAATAGGTCCCGTCTGTACGTCGGACGGGACTCGACTTCTGCACGCTCCATATCTTCGTTGAATTCTGGTTGGAGCTTCTTCAAAAACAACTTGGCAGAGGATCTCTTTGTAGCCCGTTCAATCTTGTCTTCCTCATCCGCGCGTTTGATGGGAGCTAAAATGACATTTTACTTATTCGTATCAGTAGTAGCAGCACGATAAAAAACATAGTCGTGTTGTATGAAACACGATAAACCACATAGTCGTGTATCATTAAACATGACAAATATAATAGTCGTGTACCATGTGGCACGAGAAAATAAATAATCGTCTACAACTTACCTTTACCCCATTTCGTCGAATCCAGATGTGACTTCCTTGCCAGCTCCTTTGTCCGCATACCAATCGGAGTGTTCTTCATATGCTCCTTGTCACGGGGCCGCTTCTTTGGCTCCATCTGATGCACCGATGACTTCTCTGGCTCCATTTGGGGCCACTTCTTTGTCGTCATCTGATGCACCGATGACTTCTTTGGCTCCATTTGGGGCCGCTTCTTTGGCTCCTTCGTCGGCTCTTCAGTCATCTCCTCCTTGGGATGCTCAAAGATCTGACCTTCTAACAGCATTGACGCTGAGGCGGCAGAGGCCTTCATAGAGTGGAGAACCTTTCGCAGAGGTCCGACTCTCCTTCCCATCTCCTCATACAAAGACAGAGCTATCTCAATTAGTGACTGTATGCCCTGAAGCGCACCCTCCAATTGCCCCATTGCAGTTGCAGTGGACTGGGCAACCGTCCTCGAGGAAGTGGATACAGGTTGGTTGGGAGTCCTCTTGATTTCTGGCCTCTGCCGTCGTGGAGGAGGGGCCACTGAGGTTGACGAAGCAAGGAGAGATGCCTCTCCGTCCATGGGGCTGATTACGTCGACGAGTTCCTCCCCTACTTGAAGATCGTGGAACACTCCCGTCCAATAGTCGGCCATACGGTGCTTCTTCTGTGCACCTTTCTACACCTCTGTAATGAGTGCCCCACATCCTGGCCACCTTTTGGCCCATGGGCTGGTAGGGCCCATGACAGGATGGAAGATTGTCGTGTGCTCGAAAAACCAAATCTGCATAGTAAACAGATGAAAACATTATTACAATGCATGGTTGCCTTAGTCAACTATAAGTTGAACACGAATTGAACTATGGTCGTGTCGTAAACAACACGACTATATACCTAGTCGTGTTGTATCATACACGACTATAAATATAGTCGTGTTGCATAATACACGACTATATATATAGTGGTATTGTATAAGACTTTTTCCTGATCGAAGACTATGAATGCTACATACCTGAAGGACATATGCGGCGCCATTTAGGCATCCACCGCCCAGGCACTCTCCTTGCGATCTCGCACCCACTAGTCTGCTGGTATGGGTTATACTAGAAACCAACATCTTATGTATAGCCCCAGCCCAATTGTATGACCTCAGTCTTGGGAGGTCGTCAATGTAACGGTACAAAGAGGGATGAACCGCTCTAGTGCTGTGTGGAAACAGCACCGTGCAGAAGAGGAGGCAGATGATCATCCTCGCAATATCCTCCTCTTCCATCTTCAGTTCGCCCGCGCTAAGCTTGTCTATGATTTCCTCAATGTGTGGAATTTCCGCTCTCCTCGCGGCGAAGTGCTTTCTGAAGAATTGACCTTCCGGTCGGCGTGTCAAGGAGGGGAGGACCTCAACTCTTTCGCCCTTTGCGGGCAATCCGGTGATAAGCGCAACTTCTTCCTCTGTGCAATGTAGCGTCCTACCCTTGATATTGAAGACCTTCGCTGACTCATCCCAGTACCTGACCAAATGGTCGAGGAGGTTCCGAGATACAACTACGTCCTCACCTTCAAAAATGACAGCGAAACCAGCATCTTTGATCACTTGGGCACATCTTTGGTGATGCTGTAGGAGGGCCGCACACTTTTTCATCGCTCCCGGTTGACAACACGTCTTTAGCGCCGGTCGCGCATTATATGTTCTCTTCACTGGTCGGTCCATCGGAGCCTTCCTTTTCCTGCCCCTCTGATTTCGCTGTCGAGGCGCCAAGACAAAATCATGATCCTCCTCCTCTTCCGATGGTATTTCCTCCATAGACTCATCTCTTTCTTTATCCATCTGCAAGGAGTGAGGTATAGTGGTCAGTAGAAAAGTCTCCTCGGTGAAACACGAAAATATAAAAGTCGTTTTGTCGTGTACACGACTAAATAGAAAGTCGTGTATTTTACAGACACGACTTTATAGTTCATAGTAAAAATTTAAAATTCAAATGTCGGACCTTATGAAACTAAAATCAGTAAGGATTGTTGTAACTTACCGCAGTTTAGTCGTGTGTATGTGTGTATTTCTTCGTAGGTGCCTTTCACAGTCTTCTTCGCCGTCAACCGAAGCTCAATGGGTCAATCCGCCGCAGGGGAGCTCAGAAGGTTGAAGATCAGAAATACCGACGTATGCGCTTCGAATCACCGCCTTTGTGCACTCTCCCTCAGTCGTGTCATCGAAATCCAGCAGGGGGACAGCTCGATATCGAGATGGGGGATGCGAATAGGCTCGTCAAAATCCGTGTATTCCGCCAGTTGAATCGCCGCTCGAACTCGCCGGTCGCCGGTGACGTCGCCGATGTATATCGCCGGAGAACTTCACACTTTTTTCGTGTTGTACACAACACGCCTCTTCGCACAGTATAAGCACAAAAAAATAGAAAAAAGGGCATTTTGGGTACTTCAAGTCCAGATTCCGGGTCATATGAGATTTCACGGGAAAAACCTGGTAATATGGGAATATCAAAGTTGGCGCCAGATAATATGGAAAAAACTCTAGTTTGGACTTGTTTAGTATTGAATTGGGACCAAGACAAAAATGGTTTTATCGAATTTCATGCTTCCCTTGTTGAAGGACACATGATGTTATTCGAGATTTCATAAGAATTGACTTAGTATGGCAGGCTACGGACTGAATCCTGTTTATGGATCAGAATAGAAATCCATGCTTCCCTTGTTGAAGGACACATGATGTTATTCGAGATTTCATCAGAATTGACTTAGTATGGCAGGCTACGGACTGAATCCTGTTTATGGATCAGAATAGAAATCCTTATTATTCGAAGGTGAAGATTCAATCACTTAACATCAAGAAACTATTCGTAAAAAAATCCCAATCTTTTCAAACTTTGTCGTCATCTAATTGTTCTCTAACTGGTTCATTCAATGGTCTGATGGAGATTTCGATTAGAATTCCTTGGGTCCCTTCAAAGCATTATAGTTTCTTCACGTGCTTTGCATGACCAGAGTAATCAAATTCATTTACAGGTTGTGTCAGAAAGGGCATCACACATGAGATAATGTGTCACTACGTACACCTCATTCCCCAATACTTGGGATACGCTGACATGGTCCCATACCATAGTTAGATCATGAGAGGGATCTGATTGTACAAAATCCATGCAAAGAACCATACTAGTCTATAATACCAATTCTTATAAAACAAATCTATCAGACTATCACCACATCGGCTCTTACTTGACTACTAAAAGCAAAGGACGCCGATACGTTAGTCTTTGAAACATAAAGAGATCTGTCCCGCCCATGCCTCTCAACTTCCCACCTCTCTAACCCACCGACCCACTAAGGCGCCAAAGCAGGGGCCGAAACCTTCCTCCAGGCTCCAACTAAGTCCACACCCTTGTTAATACCTCCACCACCTTCATCGTCGCCACTCTCAACCTCTCCCTCGTTCTCCTCTGAAAGACCAGCAATGTTGTTTGTGGTCACCCACAGCTTATTTTACCACGGCCTCATGGCCTCACACTGCCAATTCCCACTGTAGGATGGCTGGTCGTGGCCACCTGCGACTGCTATATGAGTTAATTTAAAACTCTTTCCTAGCTAGGAAAGCAGGTTAGCTCATGATGGAACTTTTTTTTCAAAGAGGGGTGTCCGAATCCTTAGGGGCAATCGACCCCTTAGAGCTCCATATCCCACCGCCAGGGGCATACAAGGGCCACCCATCATCCATCACACCCACACCCCCTTGTCATGCTTGAACTTACTTAATACTCACTCCGTTCCAAAATACTATGTATATTTGAGAAAATTTTAATTTTTATTGGACCATGAAAACTACAAGGAAATCACATTGCTCTTTCTCCGTAATATCCTGTCCAACTCGTATGCTCGCTCATGAACAAAGTTCTAGTCAATCTTTCTAAGTCTCCTCCAAATTTGGGAAGAAGAAGTAACTTGATTTGGTAAAATATACACAATATTTTGGAATAATAATATTTCCAAATGTACATAGTATTTTGGAACGGAGGGAGTATAAGATCTACGGAGCCACAAAATAAATTCATTTGCATCCCTTTCTACAAATGAATTTATCGTCATGTTAGTTTCTGCACGCTTGAGAGTCTGGCAAGTGGCAACACTTGTTTTGCCTAATAAAGGTGCCTTGACAATTCGTGTGCACCACCCAGACTACTTTCTACTGTATAAGCACTAGAAAGGACGCAAAATAAGCAGCAACGGAGCTTTCTTTCCAAAATTTAAAAGCCTATTTACTGATAAACGCCCAGCATTCATATTACGCCTAAGCTAATGCTCAAGTGTGAAGCAGTACATGATACACTACTACTACAACTACTACTACAATTACGACTGCTACTACGGCTACTATTGAACATTCATCACTCGCTTACTTGGGGACCGGACGATCACGAAAGAAGTGCACTGTACAGATTTTCCAGGATGAAGGTTTGAGTGATGGTTCAGACAGGAACTTGACTGGAGATGGCACTTCCAGCCGGAGTTCCTCCGACTCTCGCCTGCGGCGGTTTGACACCTCGTCATTCCAGCAGAGGGCAGAGGCATTGGAGGGCTTGCTGGAGTTTAGCGCCCAGTTGCTGCAGCAGGAGAGGTTTGAGGAGCTTGGGGTGCTTTTGAAACCATTTGGACCTGGGAAGGTATCTCCCAGGGAGACGGCCATCTGGTTGGCCAAGAGCCTCAAAGACAGGTTGAGAAATTTTTTTTTCCTGTGGACTTTTTATCCTAGATACACAACCTGTGCAGAACATTGGTAGTCAAATTCTTGTGATTTTGGGACGGCTATTCTTGGAGACATTCAATGCCATTATAACTTGTCGGAATGGGGTGTTAAAATTGTCTTTTAGTAATTTAAATGTCAAACTGAATATTTTTAATGTTCAAAAACAACATCTACCGTCAGATGATTCTTATGCAGTTCATACGATTGACACTCTTGTGGATTGTGCACCTCCATTTATTTGTTATGATGATCCACTTGCGAGTTATTTCATTAACCCTAATGTGCGTAGTAGGACCACAGATGGCCAGAACATTGGATTGAAAGACCCTAGATAAGTTGGACTAAGGGAGTTTTGTCTAGCTAAAGACGTTAAACTTAGTGCTTGGTGGGACGCAACCAAAGTATTCAGGTGTATTCTATTATTTTCTTATTTTCTTTGTTATATGATCATTATCATTTTTTATATCTCGTTGACATTGAGGACAATGTTTATAATAGGTTTGGGGGAGGGAATATTGCTTACATAAAACAAATCAGAAAATTGAAAAACCATAAAAATTTGATTAATTTTTAGGTTGTTTGTTAGTAGTTTTTCATAGGTTTTAATAGTTTATCCCGTGATAATGCATGCTTTAATTCTTAAGAGATTAATTTACATTGGAAGTGTGAGTAAGTATACTGGAGGATAGATACACTTAATTGAAAATATCTTTCGGTTATAGTCCTCTTGGAACAAGTGCTTGAGCTAAAAAAACTCACTCACACACACTAGTACATAAAGTAATAACCTCTCGAGATTTGTTGAATACTAATCTTCAGTGGGATATCTTTAGTCATAGTCATTAGTTTATATGTAGTTGTCTGTTGAGTTTAAAAGATCTTGATAGACCATTTACTTGGCAATGGCAAGGGCTTAGAATCGAAAATAGGTTGAGAGTATAATATAACCTGGGCAAGATAAGATGCGATGGAAAATATTAATGTTGAAAATGAAAAAATAAAAAAAATAAGAAAACAAAAAGAAAGGCGGGGCCGCTTGACTATTATAGGATTAACCTAGGCTGATGCTTAGGCCCGAAGTGGTCTATACTTGAAACCTAATGCCCTAAGCCAACTGGCCTGAGTCATTGGCCTGAGTCATTGTTAAACCTAAGCATCTTGAAGTCGGGCCTTACATAGTCCTATTGAAAAAAAAGTCTATGGTGTATTATCCTCTCAAGTCTAGAATGTTGGACCTGAAGGATGCGCGCAGGCATATGTGCTATCATGAACCTAAAGATTACGATGACTATGTAGATTCTGATGTTCTTTGGTTAATGGATAACACTGGATCTGTGTGGAACAGAGATCTAGAATACATGACCACAATGTTCTGCACTTTTTATTATTTACATTATCATGCTATATCATAATTGAGCAGAAATTTCCAAGATGAAAGTGTGGAATAAAACCATTTATTTGAGGGCTTCTATATTCCCGTTGATTATAAACCAAGTACGTATGGTTGATTGTCTTAAGCATTGTGGTTTGCATTTGTCAGGATAATAGGTTTGTTTGTTTTGTAGTGATTTTTATTTATTTTTATATTTAGGTTAATTAAGTTAATTGTATAAGTACATATTTGTGTGTAGCATGGTTGCAAACCCTCACAAGACACAACTCGTCCTACTAGGAACACCTAGAGGTTTAACGGCTTATTACATACGCTCAATGCAATCATGTTCCCTACGAAAGTGGTATTTATTTTTCTACTTTAATCTTTTGTTTGTTTTAGTTCATTTAGTTTATTTGTTTGTTTTCTTTTGCTAGGGACTAGTAAAATGTAAGTTTGGGGGTATGATCTATACATAAATTATACATTTTATTAGCCTTTAAACTTATATTTATATTAGTGTTTGATTAGATTTAGTGATACTTTAATGTAGTTTTTTATTTTTGTAAGAAAACAAGAGTAAGATGCATAAATGAGGTGAAAAGTAACTCTAATGATTGAATCTTTATAACTTTGTGTGTATATATTTGATTGTACTAATTCAAGCTTATATTAAAGTTTCAAGAAGTCGGCTTTCCAATGCCACTGACCGCGTGCAATTCGAAGTTCGGAGCAAAAAATTATGTCCTTTGGAAAATTGGGCTGAAAAGTAAAACTGAGAGAATGATCGATCGACTGCCAATGCAATCGATCGGCGGATGCAGGAAATAATGAAGGAACAATGCAAACCGATCAGCAAGCGATCGATCGGCCCATATTGGTGATCGATCACTGTGTGCGCAAAAGTAAGTTTTGACCTATTTTGACTCGGATTTGGAATGAGACTTTTGTATTTTCTTCCCAACAATATAAATAGGTCTTAAGAGGGATGTGGAGATTATTAGAGAATAGAGTTTTGAGTTATTTTGGAGTCCTTGGTGGCTAAAGCAAAGGAGAGAAAAAGAAAAAGATGATGAAGAACATGATGATGATTTCTCTTCCAACGCAAGGCTAAACTCCTTTCCAAGGCGTAGATGAAGCCCAATAGACTAGCTGTATAATCTTTTTTCTCTCATATTATGTTTTACTCTAGTTAGTGTATGATTCTTTATTATTTAATTAAAGTTAATTCATTAAAGTTTGTTCTTTGTTCTCGAGAGAGACAAGAGTGAATTAATTGGATTTCAATCTAAAAGAACACTTGCGTGTCCGAGAGGAAAGTGAGTGGTCTGAGGTGTCACATATTAATAAGGTTTCATTGCTTTATGCTCGAGAGAGAGAGATCATAATTCAATGTTTCAATTGATTTGTGTGTTACATTCGAGAGGAGAGCACTATAATTTGAATTGACAAGTGTATGTCTGAGAGGAATATGCTAGCCAATTAAGAAATTATTCACAAGAGAGAGAGACAATACACTAGTTTATTGTGGTGGATTCGGAGTCTTGGTATCTTCCATATTGATTAAATCTCAGTTTAGTTTAGTAAAGTACATTGCATTCTATAGATTAATTAAACAAACTACAACTTTTCTTTTGAATTTAGGAGAGTATTCATCTGTCCTTGAGGTTCGACAACCCTTTGATACTCGTTGTAGTACACAATTGCCTTGTGCACTTGCAAGGGTTCTTATATTGAAACGATCACTGGGGGGCGACGATTTCCTCGCAGGTGGTCTTGCCAAAGGCAGCATCCTGGACGGAGGTGATGGCGGCCCTGTGTGGTTGGGCGAGGGAGCAGCCCTCATAGAGGGTGACAGAGGTAGTGGTGGAGAGCGAAGGAGGTGACCGTGACGACTACGCTGAACATGTGGGAGATGCCGGCACGAACAAGGGCCTTGGCGGCGAGGAGGTTGCTCCGGCGGGGATCGTCAAGAAGGGATTCCAAAGGCTGGGAGGCACTCGGCCATGGCGAGGAGGTTGCCATCGAGCACCAAAGGGGTTGGGGGTTGGAAAGTTGCGTCAGCCATTGTAGGTGGGTGAGCTGAGTAGTGATGAACATCTTTGACTTTGACACATCTGGCCATGGTGGGGAACGGGCCATGGATGGCTGCCTGCAAGATGGCATATCCGATGCAAATCGTGATGGCTCTGATACCAATGTTGTATTCTTGTAGGGGAAGAAGAAGGAGAAGAACACTAAGAATAAATTAACTTTGTCAATCCATATTCCAAACAAGAGAGGACGACCCCCTATAAAGAGAAGTCTATTACAACTATGATGTCATAATGATGACATAATGATGTCATATGACGACATAATGATGACATGATTACCCAATCATGCCTTATTACAACTTGTACTGAAAAGGAAACTAATCCTAGATAGATAAGCAACCTAAATTAGATAATGCGCTGTAAGTTGTGCTAACGTACATAACAAGAACATAGCACGAGATACAACACAATGAAACGGTGTCCATTCAAGGATCAATTACGATGGGGGTGCCTTCTATGGTCTAGCACGTGAAGGATTAAGGTATGATAGTCATGTAAAAGCAATTATCTACTCACATGACATACCAATTGGTGTTTCGTCCAAATGGACAACACAAATATCAATATGACCAGCAATAGTACAAGGCAATATAAAAAATAACTCATATGACAAACTGATCATAGGTAAGTCCAAATTCAATAGCAAAGGTCGTAGGAAAAAAAAGTCATCCTACCTCTTCGAAGACAAACCGATTAATTCTACTATTGCGCCTAGAACTCCTCCTCGTGATGCCTCTTCCTCTTCGGCGATGCACCGCGAACAAAGCAAAGATTATGAGAAGTTTGGTTGCTGGTTTGAGAGCATAGAAAGGAGAAGAAAGAACACTCCAGCACTCACCAAAGAGATGACTTGCTAAAAGGGACGCCAGTCCTCCAATTTCAGGGTTTAAATAGGTGATTTCCTTCTCCAACCAAATCCTATCTCCACCATTGATCTCCCTTTCTCCAAAGATCACCAACATCCAGCTCAAAAGCCTCCCAGTGCCCAAGACGTGTGCTCAAAATCAGATCCTAAATCAGTTAGGATTTTCCTATTTTAAGGATTCTAATCTCTTAATTGGTTACCTTAACCGTACATGGCAGTTTCCAATTCCAATTTTCAATTGGACGTCCCCTCCTTGACATGGAAACTCTCTTGATTGGCTAGGGAAAGGTTAAGATAATCTTCCCATTCAATTATGATTGGTCCCTTCCAAAATTACCATAGCTAACTAGGGTAATTCCTATTTGGATCTCCCTCGATTTGCAATTAGGGATCCAAATTAGGTCAAAACTTTCCCAAGACTTGCTCCATCAATCAAGGCAATTAGTTAAGCCATGTCACCCACTTGCACATGGTTCAGAGCCCGGTATCCACGTTGGTCTGGTGCTCAGTACTCCTGCATCTGGTCCATGGCTTTCAGATGAACGGTTCTAATGACTCGCGTACGCGATGTGTCACTCCGTCTCGTACAAGTCCTGTATCACGCAACCAATACTTCTCGTCACCATCGCGGGAGTATTCACACGTGTGACAAGCCTTGCTCTGGCACCCAAGTGACCCTCACGCCCAGTGCATTTTGCGTCTAGTATTTCTCCGTTTTCTGTTGCACATGCAAGCACTTGACAAAAATAGATTCTCACACATTCCATGGTTCAATTTGGTAAACCAATATATTCAAACGAGTCTAAGCGTATTGCACTCATACTTTGGCACCTGGCCAGGGCTAGTCCTCGCGCCAGACTGGCCTCAGTGCCAAGTTGCCCCCAGCGCCAGGGCTAGTCCTCGCGCCCTGGTGACCTACCCAATCTGGTTATCGATTTCGCCATACATTGAGCATCAAAATAAAATACAACATACCAGATTAAGAGTCAAGACTAAAAATTGAAGCAGGCACAAAGCTTTTCTATTTTAGACCAATTTCCTAAAATAGCAGTTTTAGTGAACATACTGATTTTACAGGTGTTACATCCTCCCCTCCTAAAAAGAACATTTCATCCTCAAAATGCAGCTACTTAATCTGCAAAAAGATCCAGGTAGGATTTCCTCATCTCACTTTCGGTTTCCCATGTCATTTCCTCAGAGTGCTGACTTTGCCACAAAACTTTCACCAAAGGAATTGTCTTCCGCCGTAACACCTGATCTTTCTTGTCCAAGATCCTGATAGGTTTCATCGGAAATGTTAAGTCCGATTCTAGCTCCATTGTTGTGTAGTCTAAAACATGAAAGTTATTATGCACATCTGCGAGCTGCAAAGGCAAAGCTAACCGATAAGCAATAGGTCCGATTCGCTCCAATATTTCAAAAGGTCCTACAAACCTTTTTACCTTTTTACCAAATCTCATAATTCCCTTCAACGGTGAGACCTTCAAAAATACAAGATCTCCTTCCTGAAATTTCAGCTTCCTTCATCAGTAATTTGCATAACTCTTTTGTCGACTTTGAGCAGTTTGTAGTCTCTGCCTAATCCGTTTCACTTTCTCAGCACAATATTGCACTAACTCCAATCTCATTACTTGGTTTTCTCCAACATCAGTCCAACAAGTAGGTGATCTGCACGGTCTTCCATACAAAGCTTTGAATGGTGTCATTCCAATGCTAGAATGATAGCCGTTATTATAGGCAAATTCAATCAATGGCAAATGATCATCCCAGTTTCCTTTCCAGTTAATTGCGCATGCCCTAAGCATGTCCTCTAGCGTCTGAATTGTTTGCTCTAACTGTCCATCATTTTGTGGATGAAAAGCTGTACTGAAATTGAGCTTAGTTCCTAAAGCATCCTATGTACTCTTCCACGTTCGCAATGTGAACCGTTTATCCCTGTCGGACATGATAGACAAAGGTGTACCATGCAATCTCACGATCTCCCTGACGTACAACTCCGCTAGACTCTCTGGATTCTGTTTCCATCGAATCGGAAGAAAGTGAGCTGTCTTTGTAAGTCTATCAACAATCACCCATATGGCGTCCTATTTTTGTGTCTTCGGTAAGGCCACTACAAAATCCATTGTAATATGTTCTCATTTCCACTGTGGAATCTCTAACGGTTGCAATAATCCAGCAGGTCTCTGATGCTTCGCTTTTACTTGCTGACAAGTCGAACATTTGGATACAAACTTGCCGATGTCTCTCTTCATTCCGTTCGACCAAAAATATCTCTTCAGATCCTACTACAACTTCGTACCTCTTGGATGGATAGTATACTGTGAATGATGCACCTCTCGAAGAATCTCCTGTCTCAACTCGACATCTTTAGGTACAACATTCCTTCCTTGAAATTGGATACTCCCATCAGTCACTTTGCTGAAATCTGTTTTGTCCAGTAATTTCTGTAATTGAGGTTCTTCCTCTGTGCATCTAGCACTTTCTCATATATCACCGACTTTATTGAAATATTTCCCAAAAAATGATGTTCTTTGCAAAGTTGGCCATTCCAGACAACAATCCCCAATCTTCTCCATCAGCTTCCATTCTTGTACCATCATCTGCACAACTATCCCTATTTTTTTAATCAATGCATCTGCTACTACATTGGCTTTTCTTGGATGATAATGGATTGAGAAATCATAATCCTTCAAGTATTCTAGCCATCTTCTCTGCCTCATGTTTAAATCCTTATGAGAAAAGATACTTCAAGCTCTTGTGATCAGTGTACACTTCGAAAGTCTCTCCATGCAGACAATGTCTTCAAATCTTCAGTGCAAACACCACTGCTACTAACTCCAAATCATGGGTTGGATAGTTCTATTCATGAATCTTCAATTGTCTCGATGCATACACCAGAACTTGTCCATTTTGCATTAGCACACATCCGAATCCCCTTTTTGATGCATCATTGTAGATGACAAATCCGCTAGATCCTTATGGTAATGTCAGAATTAGTGCCAAAGTCAATCTTCTCTTCAATTCTTTGAAACTCTTTTCACAAGCATCATCCCAATTCAACTTTAGTCCTTTCCGAGTCAGTTTGGTCATTGGTGATATCTACAAAATATACACATTTTTATATACATTTCTAACTATATGTTAGTCATAATTTTAGCGAAAGTAATGATAATTAATGGTTATTCATGTTAGGTGAGTAATTAGGAGATTAATAAATAAATACGCTTAATTGAATAATTTAGATGTATGAATTGGATTTAATGGATTTAAAATTTATTATGCATCTAAATTATATTTAATTTTATTTATGTAGGTTTAAGAGTTTTAAATGTAGATCGTCAAGAGTGAATGCATGTCGAATGAGTTCTATGAAAAGATTAAAGATCTGATGGATGGAGTCGTTACGACGAATTTTAAAGAAGAAAAAGAAAACAAAAGAAGAGAAACTGAACCGGACCGAACTGGAATGGTTCAGGTTGGTTCGGTTCAATGAAAAAAAAACGAATTGACCCGAGCAAAGCTCGGGCCTTTCGTTCCAAACAGAGGCGTTGCTCTGTTCTTGCCAGCGAAGCAGGGCGGTCGGTGCTTGACGGCGACTCAGCCACGGCGGTGCAAAGAGATGTCTTGAGCTCGGGGGGGCAGTTGGAGCGAGAGAAGTCGCCAACGACGGGGAAGATGAGCAGCGATGGGTCATGGCAACCGACATAGAGGTCACGGCGGTTGATGACATAGTCATGGCGGCAGAGAAGAGCTCGATTGTGGAGGTCACGACCACTGCTCGACTGTGAGGAGCGATCGGACGAAACAAAGGAGGTTCTGAGATTGATGGTGGCTCATGCTAGGGCATAGCATAGGAGGTTCTGGATCGAGCTTGACGACGACGATCGACGGTGATGAGGAGAAGCAGCAGACACAGAAAGGCAACATGTTCAAGTAGGAGAGGAAGAAGGAGACAGAAATAGACGGATTTGGGACTCTTTCAAAATAGTGTCGTGCTAAAATTGGAGGCGATTTGGGTTCATCTAAATCAAAATCAGAAAAAATTAGGACTCATATCGATTTGTCTATAAAAAACAAACGAGAGATAGAGGAGAAGGGGGGCTGATTTGGAGGATTATCGCAAGAGCCGCACTATTGCTGCAGTAACCCGAACAGAAGCGACAGTACCGAGGTTTAAGGAAGAAGACAGTGAACATTAGTTTACTACAATGTTTCAGTGAACAGTACCTGTGAATAGTGAACATGAATTCAACGAATTAGGCTAGTTCTTTCTCTTATTCTATGTCTAGCTAACTCTTTATCAGGGCTAGATGAAGTCCTAGATTTGTATTTGCTACTCTTAGTTGTTTAATTTAATAAAAGTTGATAATTATTTTCTATGCATAATGCAATTTTATTAGTATTCCTCTTAAGTGCTTTAACCGAGACTTAATGAATGATTAACGGAATTTGATCTTGATATTTCCTGTGTTTAGATAATAACAAGATTATGATTGATTCTATGCCTAGCCAAGGATAGAGTTAATTGTGTCTAGCTAATAACGTATAGTCCATTCATTGGTAATTTGTGTGTCCTGCCAAGAATACAAATTACTGTGTCTTATCAACTTGTGAGGTAATAATAATTGAGAGTAATAATTGCATGTTTAGTGGTGGATTCATTGCCTTGGTAATCTCATAAATTTAATTTCTTATTAAAGTTTATTTCTTTAGTTAATTAAATCATTAAAATTCAATTTTTTCATTAGAATTAGGTTAATCAACCAAGTCCTTTGGGTTCAACCTCATTACCACTAGTCTATACGTAGTCTCGTGCGATTGCGAGTAAAAAAGTTAAAAATCACATCAATCAATTGGCGTCGTTGTCAGGGACTTGGTAACAATTTGATTTAATTCTATTTCGTTCATAATTTTTTTGTAAGATTTTGATACTTGATTTTCTTGTCTTTGTAAGAGCCAATTTGGAGAGGCGGATAGTGACACTTGGAACTCGCCAACGTTGGAAATGTCATTCCTTCCCCTCGTTTGTAATCTATCAACCTTTCTTTTTAAGTTGATTTCGGTATTTTTAATGTTTTTCTCTTTATTTATGTGAAGGCATGCAGTGCTAGTTGTCGATATCTAGGACTGTTGATTGCTAGTCGTGAATATCTAGGGTTGTTTTGTGTTGTGGATGTGTGATGGTGTTGGTGATTGCGTTATGAAAGAAAGAAAAAATGTCTTCACCTTCCTATGGATTTAGCCATAAGAACCTACATATGTACTTTAATGATTATTATTCCTCACACACACTTATTTCCCCCCCTTTGAAATGCTCTTTTCCCCACGTCACTCATATCTTGATACTTAGAACCGCAGGTGGGAGAATCAATCAAACTTTGGGAGTAGCATATCTTCCCTATAACCACGTCCCCTTTTATTTTGGAACCATGTGCCATTTACTGAACTCCCACCCATACCCTAGTTGAGTGCCGTTCGGCCCATGAGTATCCGGAATTGGTTCATGATCATGTAAATGCAGCTCAAGGTCTTCATAGTTGGGAGGATCAATATAATTTTTCTTGGCACACTCTCAACAAAAGGGCCATGTTTGACCCAACCACTAATCCACCCTTACAAGGTATCTCAAGCCCTATTCCACCACCACCACTGCCCCAACCTCAATATGCCCAACCCACATGGAATCCTAGCTTTGAAGATAAGGTTTTGTCAATGTTGGATAATATAGAGGAGATCTTTGGTAGTGCAAGGGATAATAGTAATGAAGTAAACACTTCGCCTATCCAATCACAATACCCAATGGGCCAATTTGTTGAAGAGGGGATATATTTTTTCCCCCGATCATGATAAAAAATGTTACAACCCTTCGGAGTGCACAAAAATTTAAAAATGAGGTTGGATGTAGTGCATGAAATGAGCAAGAAGGGGTGGAAATTAAAGAAGAAGTGAATGAGTCGTTAGAACAAATTTATAAATCTTCTATCTTTAGGGAGTCACCGTCTACGACAATATTAACGGAACTTTTTGTTCTCGAAGCACCACTCGTACAATGTCTAGACCGACCTTACTTTTTGATTTTTGAAAGTGACTTGGAGTGTTCTATCAATCGCCCATTCGATCCACCATTTGAGAGTCCTCTCCAACATGTGTTACGAGAGGAGGCCCCTATGGCTAAATTGGTAGGTTTTGGGGGAGGATGATCCTTTTATTTCAAAATTCTCTCATGACTTTTTCCCTTGGACAATAAAGGCACACCTATTTCCAAAGTTTACTCGCCCACCACTCCACCCTTTCATTCCACGGAATTATCTGTACTTAGGTAATAAGGATAGGAGTGTGTGGGGCAATCATTTAATTGATCCAGGTTGACTTGTTGGGGCTACGTATGACTAAAGACGTAAAACTTAGCGCTCTAGGGAGTCAACCCAAATTTTATTTTCTTGTTTATTTTCTATTTATTTTTGTTATTGTAGGTTATGTAGTACCTGTATGGGGATGTTGCAGTCTAGGTTTGGGGGTGTATTTCATTTTTCTTTATTTATATTAACTCCTTCTTAGCTTACGTGTTTCATGCTTTCCATCTACCATGAGGCTCTCCATTTATGTGATTTCTTTCCTCACTCTTTTTTCTTTAGTAGTCACTTTAGTATTATTTTTGGTAAACATTGAGGGCAATGTTTAGTTTAGATTTGGGGTATGGAAAAGTAATATTCATTTGTTTCATTATCATCTGTTTCTTATATTAAAAAAATATGAAAAAAATTTAAATTACTTAGTTTTAGGTTGTTTGTTAGTATTTTTTTAGGTTTTGATAGTTTATCTCGTGATGATACATATTACAATTTTTAATAGATTAATTTACATTAGAAGTGTGAGTAAGTATACTAGAGGATAGGAACACTTAACTGAGAATATCTTTCTGGTATAGTCCTCTTCGAACAGGTGCTTGAGCTAATAAAACTCACTCACACACACTATTGCATAAAGTAATACCCTCTCGAGATTTGTTGAATACTAATCATCAATGAGATGTCTTTGGTCAGAGTCATTAGTTGATATATGGTTACTCTTTGAGCTTAAAAGATTATGATAGACCATTTACTTGGCAATATGGCAAGGGACTGGACCGAAAATAGGTTGAGAGTATAATACAACCTGGACAAAATAAGGATTGTTGGAAAATATGAATGCTGAAAAAAAATATGAAAAAAAAAAAAAAAAAATGTAGGGGCTGCTTGACTTTATAAGATTAACTTAGGCTGATGCTCTCACGAGAAGCGGTCCATACTTAAAACCTAATGCCCTAAGCCAACTAGTTGAGAGTCATTGGCCTGAGTCATTGTTAAACCTAAGCATCTTGGCATTGGGCATTGCACAATCCCAGTAAAAAAAGTTTGTGGGGTATTATCCTCTCAAATCTAGAATGTTGGACGCGAATGAGGCGCGCAGGCATTTGTGCTATCATGAACCTAAAGATTGGGATGACTATGTCGATTCTAATGTTCTTTGGTTAATGGGTAACACTGGATATATGTAAAACAGAGATTTAGAATGTATTGCTACAATGTTCTACACTTTTTACTATTTACATTATCATGCTATATCATATTTGAGCAAAAATTTCCAAGATGAAAGTGTAGAATAAAACCACTTACTTGAGGGCTTTTATATTCCCGTTGATTACTAACCAAGTACGTGTGGTTGATTTTCTTAAGCATTGTGCTTTGCATTTAAAAGGATAATAGGTTTGTTTTGCCATGTATTGATTTATTTTTATATTTAGGTTAATTAAGTTAATTCCATAAGTACATGTTTGTGGGTAGCATGGCTGCAAACCCTCACGAGACACAACTCGTTCTACTAGGGACACCTATAGGTGTAACAGCTTGTTCCATACGTTCAATGCAATCGTGTTCCCTACGAAAGTGCCATTTACTTTTCTATTTTAGTTTAGTTTAGTTGTTTTTATTTTTCCTTGCTTAATTTTGTTTTGCTCAAGGACTAGCAAAATTTTGGGGGTATTTGATATCTACAAAATATACATATTTTTATATGCCTTTCTACCTATATGTTAGTCATAATTTTAGTGAAAGTAAGGATAATAAATGGTTATTCATGTTAGGTGAATAATTAGGAGATTAATAAATAAATACATTTAGTTGATTAATTTAGATGTATGAATTGGATTTAATGGATTTACAATTTATGATGTGTCTAAATTATATTTAATTTTATTTATGTAGGTTTAAGAGTTGTAAATGCAGATCATCAAGAGTGAATGCACATCGAGTGAGTTCTATGAAAAGATTAGAGATCCAATGGATGGAGTCGTTACGATGAGTTTAAAAGAAGAAAAAGAAAAAAAGAGAAACCGAACCAGACTAAACTGAATGGTTCGGGATGGTTTGGTTCAATGAAAAGAAAAAAAAAAGAATTGACCCGAGCAAAGCTCGGGCCTTTAATTCCAAACAGAATCGTTGTTCTGTTCTGCTTGAGTGCTGGTGAAGGTGTGCTCGATGGGTCTCGCTGGCGAAGCAGGGCGGTCGGTGCTTAACGGCCACTTGGCCACGGCAGTGCAAAGAGTGGTCCTGAGCTAAGGGGCAATTCGAGCTCTGTTCGAGCGAGAGAAGTCGTCGGCGACGGGGAAGATGAGTGGTGATGGGTCAAGGCGACCGACATCGAGGTCACGGCGGTTGATGGCGACAGTCATGGCGGCGGAGAAGAGCTCGATTGTGGAGGTCACAACGGTTGCTCGACTGTGAGGAGCGATTGGACAAAACAGAGGAGGCTCTGAGATCGATGGTGGCTCGTGCTAGGGCATAGCAGAGGAGGTTCTCGATCGAGCTTGATGACGATGATTGGCGGTGATGAGGAGAAGTAGCAAACGCAGAAAGGCGGCGTATTCGAGCAGGAGATGAAGGAGACAGAAACAGACAGATTTGGGAATCTTTCAAAACAATATCATGCTAAAATTGGAGGCGATTTTGGTTCATTTAAATCAAAGTCAGAAAAAATTAGGACTCATTTGGAACAGTACCAGTAAATAGTGAACATGAATTTGACGAACCAGGCTATTTCTTTCTCTTATTATATGTCTATCTAACTCTTTATCAAAGCTAAATGAAGTCTTAGATTTGTATTTGCTACTCTTAGTTGTTTAATTTAATAAAAGCTGATAATAATTTTCTATGTTTAATGCAATTTTATTGTTATTCCTCTTAAGTGCTTTGGCCGAGACTTAATGAATGATTAATGGAATTTGATCTTGATATTTCATGTGTCTAGCTAATAACAGGATTATGATTGATTCTATGCCTCGCCATGGATAAAGTTAATTGTATTAATTTATAGTGGATGAAGTTTTCGTGTTTGGCCAAGAAAGTGTAGTCCATTCATTAGTCATTTGTGTGTCCTGCCATGAACACAAATTACTGTGTCTTATCAACTTGTGCGGTAATAATAATTAAGAGTGGTAATTGCATGTTTAGTGGTGGATTCATTGCCTTGGTAATCTCATAAATTTGATTTCTTAATAAAGTTTATTTCTTTAGTTAATTAAATCATTAAGATTTAATTTTTTCATTAGAATTAGGTTAATCAACCAAGTCCTTCGGGTTCGACCTCGTTACCACTAGTCCTATATGTAGTCTCGTGCGATTGCGAGTAAAAAGAGTTAAAAATCACATCAATCAATTGGCAACGCCAAACTAGAAAATCCTTCGATGAATCTCCGATAATATCCTGCCAAACCTAAGAAACTCTTTATTTCTGTCACATTCTTCTGTTGTTCCCAATGTAGGACTGCTTCCACCTTTGTCGGATCCACAGACACTGTCTTTAGAAATAAGATGCCCAAGAAAATGCACTTTATTCAACCAAAATTCATACTTGCTAAACTTCGCATACAACTGGTTGTCTTTCAAAATCTACAATACATGTGCCAAGTGCCTTCTGTGCTCCTCCTGACTTGCAGAATATATACAGTATATCGTCCACAAACACAATTACAAACTGATCTAACAGATCTGCAAAAATTTGATTCATCATATCCATAAATGCTATTGGTGCATTTGTTAACCCAAACGGCATCACCAGAAATTCATAATGTCCATATTTAGTCCTGAATGCTGTCTTGGATATATCTTCCTCTTTGATCCTTAGTTGGTGATATCCCGATCTTAAATCAATCATCAAGAAAACTTTCGCAGACTGCAACTGATCGAACAAATCATCGATCCTAGGTAACGGATACTTGTTCTTTTTGGTTACTTGATTCAATATCCGGTAATCAATACATAGTGTCATCGATCCATTCTTCTTTTCCACAAATTAGACTCGTGCTCCTCATGGGGAAATACTAGGTCAAATCAGTCTTTTATCCAACAACTCATGCAATTGATCATTCAGTTCTTTTAATTCAGCAGGTGCCATCCGATATGGTGCTTTCGACATCAGTGCAGTTCCCGGCATAAATTCTATAGTAAAGTCGATCACCCTTCTAGGTGGCAAACTAGGCAACTCATCCGGAAAGACATCTGGGAACTCTCGCACTCCTCAATCTCTTCTATACGCGGGGTAGGCATCTCTATGGGTAAAACATTTGCTAGGTAGGATCTACAACCTCTAGCTATTAATTTCTGAGCTTTTCTCGCAGAGATTAAATAATTCTCCTTATTAGCTCGAATTCCCTGAAACACCAATTCCTTCTCTCTCAGAATTCTAAAGTAAACTTTTTTCTTTCTATAGTCTACATTAGCACAAAATATAGCTAACCAATCCATCCCCAAAATCACATCAAAATCAATCATGTCAAGCAAAACAAGGTTAGCATCCAAAACTCTGTCTCCTATCACAATAGTAGAATCCTCAAGATACTCGATTGCTACTACTAAGCCTCCAACCGGAGTAGAAACGAAAAGGACATAACTCAGTCTAGACAATTTCTTTTCTAGACTCGAGGCAAACACAACAGATATAAAAGATCAAGACGATCCAGGATCAATCAAAACTCTAGCCAGCCTATCGAGGACAAGTAGAGTACCTTCAATCACATCATCTGAAGCTTGATCATTTGCTGAAGTCAAGGTAAAGACTCGCGCCTGAGCTTTCTTGCTCGACTCCCCTTCTGATTTCTAGTCACGATTGGGACAGTATGGCGAGATATGCCCAACTTTATTGCAAGTATAGCACCTCCTTGTGTATTGCAGACATGGCTTCCCAGCATGCTATGGTTGTCCACAGAACTTGCATCGATTTCCAGCTTCTTGACCGTTGCCTCGCTGAGGTTGACGATTTGGCACTACCGGTCGATTCTGCCCATTGATTCCATTCATCTGCGGCTGCTGCTTCTGCTGCTTTGCAAGTCGATTATTGAAATGACTGCCATTCCCGAATCGCTTGTTGCCCGAATGCTTGAACTTGCTGTCCTGGCCCTTGATCAAGCCGCTCTTCCTCTCTTGCGTCCTTTTAAAGTCATGTTCTAAAATTGACGCCAATTCCACCACCTTCGCCACAGTTGTTGGTTGAGACACTAGCACCTTCGCTCTCAGTCCATCAACGAACTGTCTTGCCTTCACCAGATCATTTGGACAAGTATCTGTTGCAAACCGCTGTAACTGCTCAAACTTCGTCTCGTACTGCAGAACTGACATCAAACCTTGAACAAGCTCCAAGAACTCTTTCTCCTTCTGATGCTACATATGAGGATGTGATTGATTGTATTTTTAACTCTTTTTACTCACAATCATACGAGACTACGTATAGACTAGTGGAAACGAGGTCGAACCCAAAGGACTTGGAAGATTAACCTAATTCTAATGAAAAATTTGATTTTTACGTAGTAAGTTATAACAGAATGAAAGTTCTAATTTTTAATTAAACAAAGCAAGAAAATTTATGTGAAGAAAATATCTAATGAGAAGCATACTAAGACTTCAAATCCACCCAAACCAAATAGTTAACCTCTCCATGAACCCGTACAATTCCAAGTGATCAATTATCCATGCCCCACTCAAAGTCAAGAATAGCCATAATGTGTGCAGCCCTCTCGAACATGCAACTAAACGAATAAATTTAACTTAATTAATCTCCCTCTCTCGATCAAAGATCAAATATAAAACACAATATTTATTCAAATAGTATCTCGGAATTCTCTAAGACCTCCCGAATATTAGCAAACCTTTAGTTTAATTTCACTAACAATTACTCTACCATCTCTCGATAAACAGAATAATCATAGCAAAATTTATTATGCACATGGAATAAAAATAACTACTTTAGAATTGCAAATAAACAATGAGAGTCAAACAATTCAGCAGGGCTTCATCTAGTCTTATTACAATAAAATTAGCTAAACATGATAATAAGGGAAGAAAAAACCTGATTCGTCGAAGAAGTCGTTTCTAGGAACACTATTCACCGAAGTACTGTTCACACGCTCTGTAGCACCGACACTATTCACTCGCTGATCTACACATGAAATATACATTTTATTATCTTCTAAACTTATATTTATGCCAGTGTTTGATTAGAATTATTGCTACTTTAATATAATTTTTGGTTTTGTAGGAAAATGAGAGCAAAGATGCAAAAATATGGTGAAATAAGACTTCAATGGTTAAACCTTCATAACTTCGTATACAAATGTCAGATTGGACTGATTCAAGTCTCATGTTATCAAGAAGTTAGCTTTCCAACGCCACCAACCACGTGTAATTCAGAGTTCGGGATAGAAAGTTATAGCCATTTGAAATTTATGAACAGTAACTACGATCAATCGGCTATCAATGCAATAGATCGTCAGAGCCACAAAAGCAGTGTATTGAAGGAAACGATCGATCGAACCTAAAAACGATCGATCATATCTACAGGAATTTTTCAATCGCCAAAGACAGTAACTACGATCGATTGGTATCATACGGCGTTGATCGGCAAAGCGATCGATCGGAGGAAAATAACGAAGGAATTGCGATCGATCGTATAGCGAACGATCGTCAATACGGAGCGATCGATCGCCGTGTTTGGCTAACCGAAATAAGACCTATTTCGACTTGGATTTGGAAGGGGACTTCGTGGTTTCTCTTCACTCTTATAAATAGGCCTTATGGGAGAACATTTTGGGCATTCAACCTTGGAGAACCAGAGCTTTATTGGAGGCTAGAGAGGAGCAAGAGAAGGAGTCTTGTGGAAAGAAGAAGAAGAAGAAGGATTCATGACGATGGATCTACATAAACAGGCTTTTCTTTTCTCCCTTTCTATATGTAACTAAATTACTTGTCAAAGCTTGATGAAGCCCTAGATGTGTATTGCTACTCTTGATAGTTTAATTTTATAAAGTTGATTATGATTCATGCTTAATGCGATTTCATGAGTAGTCTTTTGAGTGCTTGATCATAGACTTGCTTGATTATGAATGGAATTAGATATTGTGATTGATTTTATGCCCGATCAAGGATATAATTAATTGCATTATAATAGAGTTGTGATTGATTTTATGCCCGATCAAGGATAGGATTGATTACACAATAATGGATGAACTTTCGTATCCGATCAAGAAGGTTAGTGAATTCATTAGTAATTCGTGTGTCCGATTAAGAACATGAATTACCATATCATGTTAACTTATGCTTAATAATAATTGAGAGTAGTAATTGCATGTCTAGTGGTGGATTCTCTGCCTTGATATTTCTCCATATTGATTAAACCTCAGTTAGATTAGATAAAGTCCATTGCTTTCTTTAATATTAATTAAATTATATCTTTTACTTCTCTTGAATTTGGTAAAGTATTAACCATCCCTGAGGTTCGACAACCCTTTAATACTCGCCGTAGTACAATTGCCTTGTGCACTTGCAAGGGTTTATATTTAAACGATCACTCGCACTATTCATCATCTTCTCCAACAGACTTGCGGTTACTGTAGCATCTGACTGACACTGTAGTAATTTCGAAATAGTTGAGCAAAATTGTCCAAAATCCACCCTTTCTCCTCTCCTTTCTTTTTCCCAAAAGTTCTGTGTTTTTTTATAGATCTCAAATGAATGTCCTCCTTGATCAATCCGTGGTCGCAGCCTATCTAAAGAAGGAGTCCAATTTGAGCACGACTTCCAATTCCATCTTTGATTCCAAATCAAAGCTTTCCAATTCCGGCACCGACTTTCCTATTCCTGCACTTCGCTTTCTGCCACCGTTCTCCATCGCCATTGACTAGCCAGCCTCGCCGTGAATCCATTGTCGACCGTCATTGTCTTAGTCGAGCCGCCGCCGAGACCCACAGCTATCGACATCGCCGTTCTACTGCCATGATTCCTTCGGCTCAGGCTGTTGGTCGTTTAAAATTAAAACCCTTGCAAGTGCACAAGGCAATTGTACTACGGTGAGTATTAAAGGGTTGTCGAACCTCAGGGACGGTGAATACTTTACCAAACTCAAGAGAAGAAAAAGATGTAGTTTAATTAATTCTAAAGAAAGCAATGAACTTTATCTAATCTAACTAAGATTTAATCAATATGGAGAAATATCAAGGCAGGGAATCCACCACTAGACATGCAATTACTATTCTCAATTATTATTACGCTCAAATTGACATGATATGGTAATTTGTGTTCATGGTCAGACACAAAATCACAATGAATTCACTCACGTTCTTGGTCGGACACGAGAGTTCATCCACTAAAAATTAATGTAGATAATTCTATCCTTGGTCGGGCATAGAATTATCATTTGGGCTAATGATTCTATCCTTAGTCGGGCATAGAATTAACACCAGCCTACTTTTAGCTAAGCGCAGGAATTGAAAAGATCTAATTTCATGCAAATCAATCAAGTTATGGTCAAGCACTCAAAAGAAACTCATGAAATCGCATTAAGCATAAATCATAATCAACTGTATAAAATTAAACTATCAAGAGTAGCAATACACATTTAGGGCTTCATCAAGCCTTGACAAGGAATTTAGTTACACATAAAAAGAGAGAAAAGAAAAGCCTGTTTATGTAGATCCATCGTCATGAATCCTTCTTCTTCTTTGCTCCAAAAGACTCCTTCTCTTCCTCCTCTCTAGCCTCCAATAAAGCTCTGATTCTCCAAAGTTGAATGCCCAATACGTTCTCCCATAAGGCCTATTTATAATAGTGAAGAGAAACCACGAAATTCCCTTCCAAATCCAACTCGAAATAGGTCTTATTTCAGTTTGCCACAGACGGCGATCGATCGTACGTATTGACGATCGTTCGCTATCCGATCAATCGTAATTCCTTCGTTATTTTACCCCGATCGATCGCTTTGCCGATCGACGCCCTATGATACCAATCGATCATAGTTACTGTCTTCAGTGATTGAAAAATTCCAGTAGATACGATCGATCGTGTTTATGCCGATCGATCGTTTCCATTAATACAGTTCTTTTACGGCTCTGGCGATCGATCGCATTGATAGCCGATCGATCGTAGTTACTGTTCATGAAATTCAAATGGCTATAACTTTCTGTTCCGAACTCCAAATTGCACGTGGTTGGTGGCGTTGGAAAGCTGACTTCTTGAACTTTAACATGAGACTTGAATCAGTCCAATCCGGCATTTGCACACGAAGTTATAATGATTTAACCATTCGAGTTACTTTTCTCTTCATTTCTATGTATTACTCTTGTTTCTTACAAAAACCAAAAACTATATTAAAGTAGTAGTTATTCTAATCAAACACTAGCATAAACATAAGTTTAGGAGATAATAAAATGCATATTTCATGTATAGATCACACCCCCAAACCTAGATTTTGCTAGTCCCTAGCAAAATAAAAACAAATTAAAATGAAACAATCAAACTAAGGAACTAATGCATAAAAGTAAACACCACTTTCGTAGGGAACACGATTGCATTGAGCGTATGCAACAAGCCATTAAACCTCTAGTAGGACGAGTGTTGTCTCGTGAGGGTTTGCAGCCATGCTACCCACAAACATGTATTTATTAATCTAATTAACCTAAGAGCAAAAACAAAGCAAAAATTAAAACATTGGAAAACAAAGAACCTATTATCCTGACAAATGCACACTACGATGCTTAAGAGAATTAACCACAAGTACTTGGTTCATAATCAACAGGAAAGTAGAAGCCCTCAAGTAAGTGGTTTTATTTCACACTTTCATCTTGGAAATTTCTGCTCAATATAATATAGCATGATAACATAAATAATAGAAAGTGTAGAACATTGTAGCAATACATTCTAAATTTCTATTTTATACAGATCCAGTGTTACCCATTAACCAAAGAACATCAGAATCTACATAGTCATCGTAATCTTTAGGTTCATGATAGCACAAATCTGCGCGCCTCCTTCGGGTCCAACATTCTAGATTTGAGAGGATAATACACCATAGACTTTTTTTTTCTTTTCGCTAGGACTATGTAAGGTCTGACTTCAAGATGCCTAGGTTTAGCAATGACTCAGGCCAATGACTCCCAACAATTTGGCTTAGGGCATTAGGTTTTAAGAAGACCGCTTCGGGCCCGAGCATCAGCCTAAGTTAATCCTATAAAGTCAAGCAGCCCCTTTTCTTTCATTTTGTTTTCATTTTTTTCGCATTTTTATTTTCATCATTCATATTTTCAGCACATTTTTATTTTGTCCAGGCTGTATTATACTCTCAACCTATTTCCGGTTCCAATCCCTTGCCATAGCCAAGTAAATGGTCTATCATGATCTTTTAAGCTCAACAGATAACTACACATCATCCAATGACTATGACTAAAGATATCCCACTGTAAATTAGCATTCAACAAATCTCTAGACGGTATTACTTTATGTACTAGTGTGTGTGAGTGAATTTTCTTAGTTCAAGCACTTATTCCAAGAGGACTGTAACAGAAAAGTATGCTCAGTTAAGTGTATCTATCCTCCAGTATACTTACTCACACTTCCAATGTAAATTAATCTCCTAAGAATTATAACATGCATCATTACGGGATAAACTATCAAAACTTAAGAAAAAAATACTAACAAACAACCTAAAAACTAATCAAATTTTTATGATTTTTTTTAATTATCTGATTTTTTTAATTTTTATACAAGTAATATTCCCTCCCTCAAACCTATTATGAACATTGTCCTCGATGTGAACAAAATATAGCATGACAATGAGCATATAACAAAGAAAATTAGAGAAAGGAGAGAATACACCTGAATACGTGGGTTGCCTTCCACCAAGCGCTAAGTTTAACGTCTTCAGCCAGACGTAGCCACAATCAATCTGTAATTGCCGGATCATCCAAGTAGACAATCATCACATCAATATCTGTCACGGCCTCGAGATATGGTTTCAATCGGTGACCATTGACTTTGACTGTAGTCCCTTTGGATTATAAATCTCAACCGCTCCATGAGAGTAGACTTTTTCACAATGTAAGGGCCATACTACCGAGAACGAAGTTTCCCAGGGAATAAGTGTAGCCGCGAATTATAGAGTAACACCTACTGATCAGGATGAAAAGATTTCTTGGAAATCATCTTGTCATGTACAGCCTTTGTCCTCATCTTGTAGAGTTTGGCATTCTCATATGCATCAAAACGCATCTCCTCTAACTCACTCAGTTGGAGTTTTCGCTGCTCACCGGCTTTATCTATATCAAAGTTGTACGCCTTAATAGCCCAATAAGCCCGGTGTTCTAACTCAACAGGTAAATGGCAAGCTTTTCCATATACCAATCGGTAGGGAGACATACCAATCGGGGTCTTGAAAGCTGTCCGGTAGGCCCATAATGCATCATTCAGTCGCAAGGACCAATCCTTCCTATCGGGGCGAACCGTCTTTTCAAGAATCTGCTTGATTTGGCGATTTGAAACCTCCACTTGGCCACTCGTCTGAGGATGATATGGTGTGGCAACCTTGTGGTTGACAGAATATTTCTTGAGAAGAGCTTCAAAAGACCTGTTACAAAAATGAGAACCACCGTCACTAATAATAGCTCGAGGAGTTCCAAACTTGCTAAAAATGTTAGATTTCAGAAAGTCCAGCACAACTTTTTGGTCATTGGTCCTAGTGGCAATAGCTTCAATCCACTTAGACACATAATCAACAGCAACAAGAATATATTTATGACCAAAAGATGGTGGAAAAGGTCCCATAAAATCAATACCTCAAACATCAAATAAATCAACAATCAAAATTGGTTGTAGGGGCATCATATTCCTTTTAGACAAGGCACCTAGTTTTTGACACCTATCGCAAGATTAACAATAAGCATGGGCGTCTTTAACTAGAGTTGGCCAATAAAAATTACTTTGAAGTACTTTGGCCGCAGTTTTTTTACCACCGAAGTGTCCACCACAGGCCTGAGAGTGACAAAAAGATAAGATGCTATGAAACTCACTCTCGGGGACACATCGTCTTATGACTTGGTCAGCACATATCTTAAATAGGTCAGGGTCATCCCAATAGTAATGTTTGACTCGAGAGAAAAATAAGTCTTTGTCATGTTTAGACCAAAAGGTTGGAATTTGACCTACAGCAAGATAATTCACAATATGTGCACACCAAGGTGGAGATGTAGTGGAGACAGCAAAGAGCTATTCATCAGGGAATGCATCTCTTAGAGGGTCATGGCTATGCAGATCAGGAATAGGAATTCTGGATAGATGATCAGCCACGACATTCTCAGAACCCTTTTTATCTTTAATTTCAAAGTCAAATTCCTAGAGAAGTAAAATCCAACGGATCAGTCTTGGCTTGGCATCCTTCTTGGAAAGAAGGTACCTCAAGGCTGCATGATCAGAGAAGATGATGATCTTACTCCCCAGGAGATAGGACCTGAATTTATCTAATGCAAACACAACAGCAAGCAACTCTTTTTCAGTGGTGGTATAATTCAATTGTGCATCATTGAGTGTCTTGCTCACATAATAGATAACATGAGGAATTTTGTTTATCCGTTGGCCTAACACTGCCCCTATTGCAAAATTCGATGCATCACACATTATCTCGAAGGGCGGTGTATAGTCAGGAGGCTTAATGATAGGGGAACTAGAGAGGAGGGTTTTTAATGTGGTGAAAGCTGCTTTACACGACTCATCAAATTTAAATTGCACATCCTGACCGAGAAGGTGGCATAATGGACGTGATATCTTGCTAAAATCTTTGATAAATCGGCGATAAAACCCTGCATGGCCAAGGAAAGACCGTATTTGCTTAACTGATGTAGGTGGTGGTAAATTCGCAATCAGGTCAACCTTGGCCTTGTCAACCTCTATACCCCTTTTTGATATAACATGTCCAAGCACAATCCCTTGTTGAACCATGAAATGGCTCTTTTCCCAACTTAACACTAAATTTGTTTCCTCACGGCATTTTAAAACCAAAGCAAGATTGTGTAAGTAATCATCAAAACAAGTGCCAAATACCGAAAAATTGTCCATGAAAACTTCCAAAAATTTATCAATCATGTCAGAGAAGATGGACATCATGCATCGCTGAAATGTAGCACGGGCATTACAAAGACCAAAAGGCATTCTTCGATACGCAAATGTACCGAAGGGACATGTAAAAGTCATCTTTTCCTGATCCCCTGGAAAAACTGGCACTTGATTATATCCTGAGTACCCATCTAAAAAGTAATAAAACTCTTGGCCCGCTAGTTTCTCTAGGATTTGGTCAATGAATGGGAGAGGAAAATTGTCCTTACGGGTGTTAGAGTTCAGCTTCCTATAGTCAATGCACACTCGCCAGCCCGTGGTCTCTCTTATTGGCACAAGTTCACCCTCTGAGTTTGGTTTCACCGTGATGCCCGATTTCTTAGGGACGACCTGGATGGGGCTCACCCACTCGCTGTCAGAGATAGGGTATATGATACCTGCGTCTAACAATTTCACTACCTCTTTCATCACCACTTCTCTCATGTGTGGGTTCAACCGTCTCTGCCCCTCCCTAGAAGGTTTAGCCTGGTCCTCCAGGTTTATGCGATGCATGCACATAGAGGGGTCTATACCCCGGAGGTTAGCCACTGTCCATCCTATAGCTCGCCGGTGTGTGGTAAGGATCTCCAACAACTGGGCTTCCTGATCAATAGATAGGCTAGATGAGATAATTACAGGAAGGGTGTTGTTGGGTCCTAGGAAGACATATTTGAGAGAGGTAGGAAGGGTTTTGAGGTCAAGTGTGGGTGGGGATTCTATGGAGGGTTGAAGTGGTGGGCCGGTCGACACAGGGAGAGGGTCGGGGTGGGGTCGCCATGGGGTGTGTCCAGGGTATAGGGCAACCACTAAATGGTGATGGACTTCCTCAAGGTCAGGTATGCCCTCATATTGATCGATCCAGTCATAGAAAAGGGTGTGCTCGAGGGCATCCTT
This sequence comes from Houttuynia cordata, assembly GCA_039654745.1. NCBI lineage: Eukaryota > Viridiplantae > Streptophyta > Magnoliopsida > Piperales > Saururaceae > Houttuynia > Houttuynia cordata. Next base: position 58,497,962 of record CM077502.1, on the reverse strand, counting down.
AAGCACAGCAAATGGAAGGTATTCCTGGACGAGGTCATCTAAGTCGTCAACCACAAGGCACTCAGCTTCACTCGAGGGTTATTGGGAGGCACTAAAGATGTTTAATTTAACTTTCATGTTCCCAAAGGAGACGTTCATAAGCCCTGACCTACAGTTAATGGTGGCATCGGCTGTGGCTAGGAAAGGGCGGCCAAGGATAACAGGAATTTGGGATTTGGAGTTGGCAACTGGTTCCATGTCTAAGACGACAAAATCAACAGGAAAGTAGAACCGGTCAACTCCAACGAGAACGTCTTCTATAACACCTCTAGGTCTGCGAATGGATCGGTCTGCTAATTGAAGAGTGACTGAAAGGGAGGAGGTTGACACCTCTAACTCTCCTAAGCCAAGTTGTTCATACATTGAGTAAGGGAGGAGGTTGACACTGGCCCCTAAGTCCAAGAGAGCTCGGCTAATGGTATGGTCACCTATGACAATGGATATAACAGGGACACCTGGGTCCTTAAATTTAGGTGGCATATCACTGGTCAGTAAAGAGCTTTCTTGGTTGGTTAAAAAGACTTTTTGGGTGACATGGGATTTGGTTTTCCTCTTTTGGGTACACAGGTCTTTCAAGAACTTGGCATACTTGACGTGCTCCTGGACATGATCAGGATACTGGGAGGCTGAGGGGCAGTCAACAATAGTGTGCATAGGGCTGGCACAGGCATCTTGAGAGGTTGGGGTATAAGGTGGAGTCTGTGAGAAAAATCGGTCAAACCTCTCAGTAAGGGATGCCACTTGGTGTTCTAGGTTCGTGGTAGCTTTAACATCATACATGCCTCCCCTTGAGGCACTCCTGCCAGGCATATGGCCTTCCGATCTATAGAGGGTGGCACTGTGTAAAGAGTTTTCGCTCAGGTCCTCTAATAGATCCCAAGCATCATCCGGTGTCTTTTTCATGAATGTGCCTCCACAAGAGGCGTCTATTAGGGTCTTATGCTAATCGCACACACCCTCATGAAATCTCTGTACTAATTGCCACTTGGGCACATCATGGTGGGGACAGGACCGGAGTAAGGATTTCATCCTCTCCCAGCTTTCATGGAATTGTTTATTAGGTATCTGAGTAAAGGTGATGACTTCATGGCGGATCTTATTGGTCCGCCCCACAGGAAAGTATTTCTTGAGGAATTCGGCCTGAAGTTCCTCCCAAGTGAAAATAGAGTTATGCTCAAGAGAGTATAGCCATTCCTTAGCCCTATCTTTTAAGGTGAAGGGGAACAACCTAAGGCGCACCTGGTCATCAGATAGTGTAAGTTTAAATGTTGTGTTAACCTCCAGGAAGTTTTGTAGATGCCTATAGGGGTTCTCATTTAATTGGCCATGGTATGTGGGCAGCATCTGGATGATGTTTGGCTTAATTTCAAAATTAGCCACTGTTGCAGGAAGTAGGATACAGGAAGGGGAGGTGTAGGCAGTGGGACGGTAGTAGTCTTGCAGGGTACGGGCATGGGGCATTAGTGGATTCTGGTTTAGGCCATTCCCACCCCCAAGGTTCATGTTGTCCACCATTGGATGAATTTCAGGGATTAGTTTACCAGAAGTTCTACAAATTCTATATAGGCGTTCAGGATCAGGATCAAAGGCAAGGTCGGGGTTCAGGGATCGACGACCATGCATGCACAATAAAAATCAAACAAAACCTGTGAAATCCTAATAGCGTCAACTAGCAAACATCAGTCCTAGATAGCGACAACTAGCAACCTAATAGCGACAACTAGCACGTCATGCAATCCCACAAAGAAAATTAAAAACACCAAGCACCCAAAGTTACTCTAAAAGAGGGTTAAGAGAGTGCAAACAGTGGGAAGGGATGGCCCTTCCAACGATGACGAAAATTAGCGTCCTCTCTTAATCCTACAAAAGAAGAAGAAGACAATTAAGCTACTAAAAAGAAAACTAAATTAAACTAAACTACTCTATGCTAAGAATTCAGTAAACTATTGTGCCGTCCCCGGCAACGGCGCCAAAAACTTGGTCGTTTAAAATTAAAACCCTTGCAAGTGCCAAGGCAATTGTACTACGGTGAGTATTAAAGGGTTGTCGAACCTCAGGGACGGTGAATACTTTACCAAACTCAAGAGAAGAAAAAGATGTAGTTTAATTAATTCTAAAGAAAGCAATGAACCTTATCTAATCTAACTGAGATTTAATCAATATGGAGAAATATCAAGGCAGAGAATCCACCACTAGACATGCAATTACTATTCTCAATTATTGTTACGCTCAAATCGACATGATATGGTAATTTGTGTTCATGGTCAGACACACAAATCACAATGAATTCACTCACGTTCTTGGTCGAACACGAGAGTTCATCCACTAAAAATTAATGTAGATAATTCTATCCTTGGTCAGGCATAGAATTATCATTTGGGCTAATGATTCTATCCTTAGTCAGGCATAGAATTAACACCAGCCTACTTTTAGCTAAGCGCAGGAATTGAAAAGATCTAATTTCATGCAAATCAATCAAGTTTATGGTCAAGCACTCAAAAGAAACTCATGAAATCGCATTAAGCATAAATCATAATCAACTGTATAAAATTAAACTATCAAGAGTAGCAATACACATCTAGGGCTTCATCAAGCCTTGACAAGGAATTTAGTTACACATAGAAAGAGAGAAAAGAAAAGCCTGTTTATGTAGATCCATCGTCATGAATCATTCTTCTTCTTTGCTCCAAAAGACTCCTTCTCTTCCTCCTCTCTAGCCTCTAATAAAGCTCTGGTTCTCCAAAGTTGAATGCCCAATATGTTCTCCCATAAGGCCTATTTATAATAGCTGACTTCTTGAACTTTAACATGAGACTTGAATCAGTCAAATCCGGCATTTGTACACGAAGTTATGATGATTTAACCATTCGAGTTACTTTTCTCTTCATTTCTGTGTATTACTCTTGTTTCCTACAAAAACCAAAAACTATATTAAAGTAGTAGTTATTCTAATCAAACACTAGCATAAACATAAGTTTAGGAGATAATAAAATGCATATTTCATGTATAGATCAGCTGTGTTTTCTTCTTTTTTTTTTCTTTTCTGAACCGAACCGAAACGCTGAACCGGTTCAATTCTTTTTCTCCTTTTTTTTTCTTCTTTAAAACCCGTCGTATTGCTCTAGTTCATCGGATCTTCAATCTCAGCACAGAAACGGTTTGGCGTGCATTCACTCTTGATGATCTGCATTTGACACTCTTACGCCTACATAAATAAAATTAAATATTAAATTAGACGCATAATAAAATGTGAATTCATTAAATCCAATTAACGCATCTAAATTAATCAATTAAATGTATTTAATGATTAATCTTCTAATTACTCACCTAACATGAATAACCATTAATTATCCTTACTTTTACTAAAATTATGACTAACAGATAGGTAGAAAGGCATATAAAAATATATATATTTGTAGATATCAGGAGGGAAAACTTTTTATTAAAGACTTCCTTGAATTCCTCCCAAGAAATATCTTGACCAGTCACAAAGTTGTTCCTCTCGGCAGACTCCCATCAAAATATTGCTTTCCCTACGAGCAGGAACATCGCGAAGATCACCTGCTCCGCTACAGGCACCTTCATCCCCTTAAATAGATGCTCGACCTCCACAATCCAACGTTCGGCCTTTTTCAGGTTGTCTTCTCCTGAAAATGCAGGGCTTGCTCTCTTAAACTGTTCAAGTGTCAGTGCCTTCACCTTACTAGTGCTACCACTACCGCCATTCCATAATTCCGCCGCTAACTGCCTAATCATGTCTAACATGTTCTGACTTGCAGTTTCCTCCTGCAATGGGTTAGGAGCAACGTTAGAAAGATGACCGTGAGCACTAGAGTTCACCATCTTCTCTTATCTACAGTCAAGGAAAGAAGATGAATTAAAATTGTAACACCCAAAAAATTGGTATGTTTACTAAAACTGCTATTTTAGGAAAGTGGTCTAAAATAAGAAAGTTTTGCTGCCAGTTTTGATTTTTGGTGATATCTTATAATCTGGTGTGCTGAATTATTATTATGATGATTAGGCAGTATACCATTGTGCGAGGACTAGCCCTGGCGCTAGGATAAACTTGGTGCTGAGGCTGGTTTGATGCCAGGAGTAGGGGCCAGGCGCTAGGGTGCGAGTCTAAGTGTTGTAACTCATTTGAATTATTTCGATTTATTAAGTTGGACCTTCATAGCATGGGAATTTATTTTTGGTAAGTATTTACGCGCGTACCAGAAGCTGGAGAAGCATTGGACACTAGATGTCTTGGGCGCCAGGGTCACCTGGGCGCCAAAGCAGAGCAGGGTCCTTTAGACACGTCGACACATGCCGAGGGGCGTGTGCACATGAGTGATTTAATGTGATTTGATTAGTTTTGGCTAGGAGAGTAAATTGTGGACCATTAGCAATAAAGATCCCTAATTCAAACCGATTTGAATTTGAAATTGAATTGAATTAGAAGGTTACAGTTTTGGAAATTTAATCAATTGGGGAAATTAAAGAGATTGATTTTGGACGTGTTTGGAAGACTCAGCATGGCACTTTCCATTAGTGTAGATGCAGGGGCGGACGCATGAATTTTTGTCAATGGGGTCATAAGCTAACGCAATTCTAAAGCATTCTTTCTCTATAACAAAATAATTAGGCTAACAACAAAGGTATATTAAAGTAAAGAACACAGAAAAACTAGACAAATAAATCATTGTGATAAGTTACTAAAGCGAAGATTACTTGTATTAAATGTAATGTCATTTTGTATCTTATTGACTTCACCTTCAAAAATTTCCACAAAAGATGTACCTCAACGCCAAAACATCAATTGCCTCCTGTTAAAAAAAAATAGTAGGAGAAAAGAAAAAAGATAATGATTCATCAACATATCGAGTAAATTTGCCTCAACAAATAAAAAGCTACATTAATGCAATGCGAAATTAGAAAATGGATTCATACAAGAGTAACAACTAACAATATAAGGAGAATAGGAAGAAGAGAATTATATACCAATTAGATGGCAATTGTCCTCGACGAGATTTAATATTTTGGAAGCGTTCAATGATCTTCTCATTGTCAATCTCTTTGAAAATATCATTTTCAATGTATGTGATTAGAGAATCACTCATCAACTCATCTCCCATTCGATTCCGTAGCTTGTTCTTCACAATATTCATTGCAAAAAATGCTCTCTCAACTGTTTCAGTTACAACTGGAAGTGTTAATGCTAACTTTAGAAGCAAATAAACCAACAAAAATCGTAAGTTCTTTTTCTTCTCCACCATTTTTTTTGCAAGATTAGAAATCTCAATCAAGTTAGAGAATTCACTATCTGACCGCATGTCCACAATATAAACATCTAGCTGATCGTGAAGTCTAGAGATATCCATTGTAGAAAACTCACGTGGATAACTTTGAGCAAAACTTAATAATCTTTGTTTGTCATAGGCTGAGAAAGAATCCTTTGGATCAAGACATGCTATACATAGAAGCAATTCTGTACTCTTTTCCGTGAAACGACTATTTAGCTCTTGGAGTTGTATATTAATAACATTGAAAAATAAGTCAACACGATAATAATGGAGGTTCGTAATTTATTCTCCATGTCGTGGCCTTCCTAGCCCTATATACTTGACATCCATAGAAGGAACATTTATATCATGCTTGTCACAAAATATAGAAATTTCTGTCATTATAGAGTCCCATTCATTGTTTCTTAGTTCTTGCAATGTTTCTCTAGATGATTTAACTAAAGCCATTGCATTCACAATATCTTGATCCTTTCGTTGTAATACTTTTGATAAATCATCAGTAACCCCCAAAATCTTCTTCATAATGTGCAAAGTGACAACAAATTCAAAAGATTGCATAAGACACATTAAAGAATTTGCTTTGGCTCTCAATTGAGGCTCTCTAGCATCCTCATCAATAATCTGAAGCACTTGAATCACAGCAGAAAACATGGTTATAAAACTTTGTAATGTCCCATAATGTGAGCCCCAACGAGTGTCACATGGCCTCAAGCTAGTTTCTTGATTAAGTCCTTTTACAGTTGCTAAGTCACCACTCTCAACTGATTTGGTAATAATACTAAGTTGTTGCTCTCGAAGATTATCTCTACGCTTACATGATGCTCCAACAACATTCATTATAGTGGAGGGCAAGTCAAAAAAATTACTTTTGCTTGTGATTTTGTGATATGGCAACAAGCGTCAATTGGAGACGATGCGCAAAATAATGAATGTAATATGCATATTCATTCTCATCCAAAATAAGTGCTTTTAATCCATTAAACTCACCTTGCATATTACTTGCCCCATCATAGCCTTGTCCACGCAATCTTTGTAAACTTAATCTATGCTTGGAAAATAGTTCTTCAATGGCTTTTTTAAGTGCTATAGCTGTTGTTTCTTCAACATATATAAAACTAATAATTCGCTCCATCACGCAACCTCGTTTATCCACATAACGTATAGCAACAACCAATTGTTCCTTTATGGATATATCACGAGACTCATCAACTAAAATAGAGAAGAAATCATCCTCAAGGTCATTGATGATGCTTGCTACAATCTCCAGTGCAAATGAATTTATAATATCCCTTTGAATACTTGGTGCTATCACTATGTTATTTTGATGAGCATTTTTTAGCACAACTTGTCTCACATCTGCATTTTTTATGTGCAAGCCATTGCAGAAGCTCGAGAAAATTCCCTTGATTATTTGAACCTTCTGATTCATCCCGACCACGAAAAGGTAAGCCTTGGTTTAGAAGATATCGAATACATTCAATTGATGTCTCCAACCGAGTAAGATATTCAAGCTTCTCTTGCTCTTCTTGCTTCTTTATAAATGTCCTAATGTGTTGTTGTTGATTTAATAAGTCTTGACCCATTTGGTAAGCCTTATTGTGAGAGCTATCCACTCCTCCAACATGAGCATCAAATCTTTCAAACTTCTTCCAATTTCTAAATCCTTTGGCTACAAAAGCATCTTTACCTCTTGATTCTCCAAAAAAGTAACAGTACAAACAAAATGCCGCATCTTTATCTATGCTATATTCTAGTCAAGCAGGATATTTATCAAACCAATTAGGATTAAATCGTCGTGGCACTTTTGAAAAATCACTCTGAGGAAAAGAATGATTGTGAGGTTGATATGGACCTTTCTGCAAATAATGCCTCCTAACAATCTCTTGATCATTGGGATGAAAATCAGAAATTTGAGTTCGTAAACCAGGATCTGCTTTAAGTTCATCCACATTGACTCTTGGCACATGATTTTCAATTTTTTTACTTTGATCCTTAGAACCATTGGAAGTAGACGGTGTTGAACCAAGACACTCAAACTTTCTTTTAAGAAATTTATCCATTAAAAAGACCTGCTATGAGAAAAGAACAAACATTCAGGTACATAAGAATTTATATAGTATATCGTATTTTAACAATCAAGTTCACATTGGTTCATAGGTGACTCCTCAATCCAAATCAGAACCCACAATCCATTGTACTAAGGGAAATGGTTAGCAATTAGTTTTAGTCCAACTTGATCCCCCTAACTGACAACCAAAGGACAACTTCTATCCTAATTTCATCAAAACCTAGTATGTAATTCCAAAGAATATCAAATAAGCACACTTATTCTATTTTGGTTCAACTATTTGCTTTAAATGTTCCCACATGTTTGAAGTATATTTTCAGTTCGAATTCCGCAAACAAAACCAGTTTCATTTGTCTTCCATAAATTATTCAAACTTATCTTCAATGCCATTCACTACATTACTAGTCTGTTTAGATTGTTATCATCACTTACATCTATATCCAAGGAAACCACATAAACTTAGAAAAGTACGAAAAAAAATAGCATCAAACTGTGCATGTTCCTAACCTACTGGGGTCCATGGACTCGACAAGGTTGATACACCTAGATTAATAACAAATAAGTGCAAGAAAATTGAGAAGTGGCCATCCCGGATTGCTTGGTAGATGAAAGGGTCATAAAATCCAAAAAGTAACTGCAAGGATAAGAGCATATCCCTCAGTGATAGACACAATTTTCTATAAGAGTAAATCTAATGATGTTTGATATAAATATTCAAGTTTTCTTCATTATCCATTGTTCTGTCAATAACATAAGCATCAAAACATCACAATGAAAAAAATGGGGAACTTGAACAAACCTTTCCACTCTCTTCTTGACAATTCTTCCACTCCTTCAAATGCCTAATCGTGGCATGAGAATTCGAAGTTATAGTAAGCAGAAAGAATGGAACCTCTGCAATGAATTGAGACAATAAAAAATGTCCCATGTTTCAGCTTATAATTGTTTATAAAATAGAAATAAGAAAATTTGGATGAAAAGATGGGAGCACCAATTAATACATTAGTTTCAAGTCTCAACCTGTAGTTCCTCGAGAGCTACGCCATTCATTGCAAGCTACTGATACAGATTCTCCCTATTAAAAGTTGAAATAACAAATGTTATAGCAAAAAACAAAAATGTATATTCTTCTAGATCATAAATTGATATGCCTTTACATTATTAGGTACCTCAGCCAGGCTGAACCAGAAGCTGGTCGTAAATAATCAATCCAATGAGACTTCAAACATGATGAACATCCATGATCCACCCAAAACTCATGTCTAACCCAATACACCAGGAAGTCGAAATTCAATCTGATGACACTTCAATCATCAACCCAAACCGAATTCTAGATAAAAATCAATCAAACAAAACAAGAACAAAAAGAAAACAGGGGAGAGGAGAGACTGAGAGACCCATATGAAAAGACAATAAAGATGCTACCTTTTTCTCCTGTAATTGAGGACTTCCTCTGGGAGAAGTCACCTTCAGCCTCCTTCCCCTGGTCACTCTCTGGCCGTAGCAGCCACAGGACAGAGAATTTAGGCAGGGCCGGCCGATGGGTTAGAGCTTTCTGAGAGTGCATCGGGTTATTTGAGATGGCCTGGGGTCAGCCCATTTTTCTATTGGGGTCAGCCCGTTTTAACCCAAAACCCATGTCTAACCCATTGACCATTTTTCCATTAGGGTAATGGAAAAAACCAAAATCCACTGGGGTCATCTGACCCAGAGCCTTACACATGCATCCGTCCCTGTGTAGATGGTGCCATGTGGCAAGGGAAAGATTGTGCAAATCGTGTTCAATTAGGAGGTTACTCATTCAGTTAAGGTAAGTCATCTAATTGGTTTAAATCCCTACCAAAAGGATTTATAACGGAAATTGGAAGGAAGGCTTTTGGACGCCAATTAGGGATTGGGTTGGCATAATCTAATCCTAATTAGTAGCGTTTTATGGCAAGGTTGGTGTTCGTGCCAATTTGGAATCAATTAGAGGGAGGTTACTTGATTAGTTATGGAAACTAACTTAATTGACCTAATTTCCTAACAAAAAGGGACTGTAACTGAATGGGATAGTGGATTGACCACGTCCTAGACTGATGGTCTTTCCTTTTTGTGATCAATTTGTAGCCCTTTGATGAATTAAGATCAAGGGTAGTGATGCTTTGGCATAGAAATGGGTTTTTCAATTTAAACTCACCCAAGTTGAAGCCCGCATCTCTTTTGGAGACTTGGGAGTCATGCAAGGAGCTTGGTGATCTCATCCACTTCTTCTCCTTTCAGCCAGCAGCAATTGTAGTGGTGGTGCGAGCTTTGGTTTGTGGGAATTCGCGAGCAAAGGTGTGAGTGTGAAGGAGAGTTGAAGCAACACACGAAGGCTTGTCGATTTCATCTATAGGAGGTAGGATGATATTGTTTTTCCCCACAACTTTGTCTTTCGGATTTCTCATGAGTATGATCATTATGATGTGTTAAAATCATGGCTTAATGTTGCTGTTTTGATATTAATATTGTTTCATACAAGGAACTTTATGATATAAAATGTATGCTTAGTGCATGATCAAAGATATTCCTTTTTGTGTATCATGTGTCTACTCTTCACGTACAAATCTCTAGAAGACATCCCCATGATGTTATTCCGTTCAATTCATGTCATACCTTGCTGTTGTGTTCAATGTCATGATCTGTCCAACAAAAGTTGGTCACTTTATTGGTCAATCACGTTGTGTCATACGATAAACATATTCTCTATCGAGTTTTGTAATCTAATTGCGAGCTATGTGCAAATCCTTATTCCAATCCATATGTATTAGTATATTATTGCTTATGATGTTTCAACATGGGTTCTGGAATCCATGTCTGTACATGGTGGTATTGATCAGTGTATCTATGTACCTGTCTCATTGGAGGTCCTTCGGGTTTTCGTGAGATATTGATGTATAATCTAATAAGCTGAAAAGATATACCCTAAGATGAAGAAAACTATATGAAATCAGGTTTGATTGGGTTCTGTAAAATGCTTAGGAAGTGAGTATTTTATGTCAGTGAGTGGTATTAATCAATTAAATATGTATTTATTATCAAATAATTAAAACAGATTAAGATAATTGCTCTCGGCTAAGACTGTTCTTGCACCAACGTGCAGTAATCGGAAAATGATAACTAATAGTACGAAACTCATAAAAATATGTAGTCTGTTGGGTTAAAAACTAGACATTCAGGGCTATGTGTGATAAACATTTCAGAAAGGAATTAGTATTGTGTAGACCATGGTGGTCGATAGATTTTGTCTGATCTACATGGGGTAGAATTCATACTCTCTTCTTTCATTAACAATCTCTTCATCTCCCTTATTCTCTCTCTCTCTCTCATATCCATACACAGTCTCTCTAAGTCTCACTATCATACTCTTTCTTCACACATACCCTCTTTCTCTCATTACTCTCTCCGCCTCTCATAGTCTCTCATATGTGCTCCCTTACCCTCTCTTTTCGAAAACTAAGCCCGTTTATCAACTTTGATAGAGTTCCATCGGAAATAATACTATCTTTTTATCTCTAAATATACTCTCTTTATTTCTCTTCACACTTATTCTCTAAAAATACTTTCTCATACTCTCTCTCTTTACTCTCCAATGCTGTATCACACTCTCATCTCTCTCATAAACTCTTTCGCAATATACCCTCTCTCATACTCTATCTATGACTCCCTCTGTCATTTTAAACTCTCATATTCTCTACTCTCCCTCTCTTCCATTCTTTCTCTCTTTCTGAAAACATACTTTAGTAGTGTGCAATATACTCTCCCTAGCTATCTCACATTATAATCTCTCTAGCTCTCTCACTCATACTCTCTTTGACACATGCTAGCTCTCCATACTCTTTCTCTCATACTCTATTCTCTCAAACACTCACTCTCAATATACTTTTTCTAGCTCTGTCTTTCGTACTCTCAATATATCCTCTGTCTTGCTCTCTCCGACACTTCCTCTCTAAATACACTCTCTCATACTCTCTATACTCTCCAATGCTGTATCACACTCTCTTCTCTCTCATAATCTCTTTCATGATATACTCTCTCATACTCTGTCTATGACTCCCTCTGTCTTTTTATACTCTCATATTCTCTACCTCTTTCGTGTTATCATTCTAAATTATGAGTAAATATAGTATCAATGACCCACTTTGTATAATGTAAGACATTGAGGGTACCGGGTATAGTAATATTAAATTATGAGTATGGGAGGTAGAACTGAGATATTTTGTCTGGAATTAATTGTCTTGAATACCACAGTTCTTCAACAGTTTCATGTTTAAAGAGTTTCTTGTTTCAAATTCTACACTTTATGTCTCACAACTTGAACTATTTCTGGAAATATGGATCTTGCGTCAGTATTCTTGGGGATTGTCATATCTATGGCTAGGTACAGTGAAAATGTTCAGTGTTGATCTTTGATGAGTCTCAATTTGAGTTATCCAATGTTGGTCACTCTAATTTCTTTACTCATATGTGAGTCAATTCAAATTTTTATCAATGAGATTGTTGTCTTACTCCTCTATGAGTCAGATTCGGGAAAATTATTGTATGAGTCTCTATATGAGAGAGCTCTTGTTATTCTATATTAAACCAGTTTAATGTAAACTGTTTCTCCACTAAGAGTCATTAATGAACACTCTTAGAGTGAAATCATAGTATGCTCATGAGCCATTGCTAGATCCTCTGGGATCTCAGATTATTTAAAGAACCTCTGTAGTTCAGCCGATGACAGCAATGTGTGTGTTTTTAGACTGTATGATATTACGGAAGGTCTGTAGTCTCCGTCCATTATGCCCTTAAGTACCGATGGGGCCAGCATCACTAGACGCATGGGCGGATTCCTCTGAAGGACTTCTAGGATGTTCTGGTATTGATTTGCATAGGGGAAGTGGACTGAGCTGAGAGTAGAAATTGTTGTCTCCTACACTTTGGATGTTTAGAGCTGATATTCATTTTCTCTTCTCCTTACACATTGTACATTTGGAGTTTTGAATTGTGATCTTATCTATTCTTGACCATTGAGGGTCTTTGTTGATAATTGGTATCCAGGTGAGTAAACTCTATATTTGCTAATCCTGATGTTATTGATCTTGTCTTACTCTTTATACCGTATTGTCAGTATTCCTGTAAATTCTTGTTTTGTGGGTTTTTTCTTGGCATTCTACTAGATATTTCCTATGGAATACTCACGCATCCTTTGATGCAGGAATCAAGAAGAAAAAGAACTGACAAGATATTTTTATTAGAGATTTGACGGTGGATTGCAGGCGTAAAGATGCATTAAATTTTATTATGCTTTATTGGTTGTTCTTTATGAACTTGTTGGCCTCTGTGTCGAATTGTTTTTATTGATTAGGTAAGATTTAATGGATGTAATCGTCTAAGTAGACTTTTGATTTTGTTATTCAAGATTTTAGTGCGTGGATATTCTTTAGTCATTAATCGATCCTGTATTTATCCCATATCATGTTAAATGGGAATGAGAATGATCGAGTATTCGGTCGCATCCCAGATTTCAAACCTCCTAACCATTAATGGATTGGTGCTTCCGTGCTCTAATCGAGGTTTAGAAATTTGATAAGAATTTTACATAAAGTTCCATTTTAATTCATTTCTCAGTCCATTGACTCCTATGCGACACACTCGCACGCAAAAAAACAAACAAGAACACAAAAACAGGCAAGCAAACAAAAGCTTTTATTAAATTCAAAAAGATTACTACACCTAATTCCTTGGCGTATAGATCAGGGTTTTATTACAAGAATCTACTAAATCTATGGTTTCCTAATCAAATCTTCAATGATACTATTCTTCAGATATAGTCATCTAGTATCTCCAAGGCAGTCTGAGTTGGAGCCAAAGTTGACTTCTTGTGCCACAAAATTTCCCATACCGTCATATGCGACCACTTGTACCCCATAGATTTAAACCTATCATACAGGATACTGCAAAGTACTGCATCCGTCTCAGCCCGAACGTACACCGGGTGATCTTGGACAATCTGATCCAATACTTGATCGATCTCAGTCCAATTGTCATATTGGAAAGTACATGATCAATATGATAGAACAATATCCAACTATTCAACCTTAACATAATATTACAAAAAAGAAAACTACTTAGTCTATTACAGCAATTCAAATGATCAAAAATCCAAAAATAGTTTCCTAACACACAAGCCAACCAGTCAAATAAAACAATCATAAATAAAATATAAAAAGAAACTTCTTCTCTAAGCTTAAGTAGTCCATAGTAGCTTCAGCAATTATACCTACTCAGCTTCACTCCCTCTTTATTCCTGCATCAGAGGATGCATGAGTATTCCAAAAGAAATACCCAGTAGGATGCCAAAAAAAATCCCATAGATAAAAGGAATGGAAAAGTATATAGACATTACGTTTTAGTGAAGAATTTCAAAGTTCAACAGAATCAGGAATTGGAAATACAGTGTTTACCTTACTTGAATATTGACCATACTCAAAGACAACAGCAGTTCATGGTATGGATAGAATAATAATTTAAGACTCCAAACGTCCATCCCATAAGGAGAAAATAACAATATGTTCATACTCCACACATCCATAGTATAAGGAGACATCAATTTCTGCTCTCAGATCAGTCCACTTCCCATATGGACTTCTATACCAGAACATCCTAGAGGTTCTTCAGAGGAACCCTGCCATGCGTCTAGGGATGCTAGCACCATTGGTGCTTACGGGCACAATGGGCGGAGACTGCAGACCTTCCGTAATATCATACAGTCTAAAAACGTACGTGTGCCTTCATCGGCTGAACTATAGAAGTTCATAAAAATATCCGAGATCACTATAAATCTAGCAATGGCTCGTGAGCATACTATGATTCCACCTCGAGAGATCTTAACAAGAACTCTTAGTGGAGAAGCAGTTTACATGGAACTGAATCAAGTTGTCAACAACAGAGGTTGTATCATCTTTAAATATCTAACTCACAAAGGAATACTATGGAGATTTCAACATCTCGATCAATAAAGACTCACATAGGAGTAGTCAAGGAAATTTACTATTTCAATCACCGGATAACTCATAACCAAGAACTCAACAAACAGTCGATACATTGAACACCTTCACAGTGCTTAGCCCTAGCTAAGACCATCCCCATAATCAAAGACACCACAATTAATATGTCACAATACAACAAGATGGTAGGGTTTAAGAGTTTAAACCCTATCCGAAAAACTTCCTGGACTCAAAGCTGTTTACGAAACTTGAGACTTGTACTGCACCGCACCACCAAGGAAGAACTCGACTCTTGGTAAACCTTTTTCTTGAATTACAGTTACTGCAGTCATTGTCAACCCAATCTTACAGTACAATATATGGTTAATAATTATCACATTTGATCAAATCTTATAGTCTTAGTAAGTATTAGTGATTTGATCCTCCAACACAGTGTACTGTTGTATGCACAACAACCCATTTCCTACGATTTCTACGATATGTACAGTACTTATCATGTTCTGAAATTTTTATAGCAGACAATCTATGTCTCTAATTTCTAACCCTTTTGACAACATATTTTTATGAATTTCTCATTACTGCTCATTGGCACAGAAACAGTTCTAGCCGAGAGCAATTAACTTAATATGTTATGATTAGCAACTAATGATTACTTATTTAATGCTTAATACTACCTTTCTGACATTATAACTCACCTATTTAAGTGTTTTACCGAACCCAATTGTATCTGTAATTAGGTTTACTTCATGTACCCTTCCATACAAATCAGCCTACATATTTGTTATCTACTTAATACCACATTAACCAAAAGAGACAACTATCTGCAGACACTGAGACCAATTACCCACGAACTAACATGACTAAAAAGTAACTCTTTGAAACATTAGTAGATTATGACTCATGAATTTCCATAATTTAGAAGCAATGCTTCAAATATGACTCGATATTAAGAGTACTTACTTGAAATAAAACCTAATCAACATAGACTCATGGTAAATTGAATAAGAAAGGTGCCAACGTTTTGTGGACAGAACATAGCATGAGATACAACAGCATTAAACGATGTCCATTCAAGGATCAATTACGATGAGGGTGTCTTCTATGGTCTAGCACGTGAAGGATTAAGGTACGATGATCATAGAAAAGCAATTGTCAACTCACATGATATGCCAATTGGTGTTTCGTCCAATGGACAACACAAATATCAATATGACCAGCAATACTATAAGGCAATATCAATAATAACTCATATGATAAATTGATCATAGGTAAGTCCAAATTCAATAGCAAAGGTCGTAGGAAAAAAGTCATCCTACCTCTTCGAAGACAAACCGATTGATTCTCCTTGTGTGCCTAGAAATCCTCCTCGCGATGCCTCTTCTGCTTCGGCGATGCACCGTGAACAAAGCAAAGATTATGGGAAGTTTGGTTGCTGGTTTGAGAGGGTAGAAAGAGAAGAAAGAGCACTCCAACACTCACCAAAGAGACGACTTGCTAAAAGGGATGTTGACCCTCCAATTTCGGGGTTTAAATAGGTGATTTCCTTCTCCGATCAAATCCAATCTCCACCATTGATCTCCCCTTCTCCAAAGATCACGAACGTCCAGCTCAAAAGCCTCCCAATGCCCAAGACGTGTGCTCAAAATCAGATCCTAAATCAGTTAGGATTTCCCTATTTTAAGGATTCTAATCTCTTAATTGGTTACCTTAACCGTACATGGCAATTTCCAATTCCAATTTCCAATTGGACGTCCCCTCCTTGACATGGAAACTCTCCTGATTGGCTAGGGCAAGGTTAAGATAATCTTCTCATTCAATTATGATTGGTCCCTTCCAAAATTACAATAGCTAATTAGGGTAACTTCCTATTTGTATTACAATCTCCCACAATTTGCAATTAAGGATCAAAATTTGGTCAAAACTTTCTCAAGACTTGCTTCATCAATCAAGGCAATTAGTTAAGCCACGTCACCCATGTGCACATGGTTCAGAGCCATGTATCCACGTTGGTCTAGTGCTCAATATTCCTGCGTCTAGTCCATGGCTTTCAGATGATCGATTTTGATGACTCACGTACGCGATGTGTCACTCTGTCTCGTACAAGTCTTGTATCATGCAACAAATCCTTCTCACCATGGGAGTATTCATATGTTGACAAGCCTTGCTCTGGCGCCCATGTGACCCTGACGCCCAGTGCATTTTGTGTTTAGTGTTTCTCTGTTTTCTGTTACACGTGCAAACACTTGACAAAAATAGATTCTCACACATTCCATGGTTCAATTTGGTAAACCAATATATTCAAACGAGTCTAAGCATATTGCACTCATACTCTGGCACCTGGCCCACCACTCTTGGCGTCAGGTGCACCCAGCCCCTCGCGCCAGACTGGCCTCAGCGCTAGGTTGCCCCCAATCCCAGGGCTAGTCCTCGCCCCCTAGTGACCTACCTAATTTGGTTATTGATCTCACCATACATCAAGCATCAAAATAAAATACAACATACCAGATTAAGAGAGTCAAGACTAAAAATCGAACCAGACACAAAATTTTCCTATTTTAAACCAGTTTCCTAAAATAGTATTTTAGTGAACATACCGATTTTATGGGTGTTACACTAGCATTACGTCCCAGTCGCCAACTGCAATGCCTTCTCCCCCACCCCCTCGCTGACCTCCATGCTCGTCAACCGGTACAAGATGCGCAAATATTCAAAGATGAAGTCATTTTAGTTCATTTTGGATTTCTTATCCGGGCAATCAATGTGGGACAAAGGGAGCAATAGGTTTACAAAGTGATATTGAGAGAAAGGTAGCCTCAAGGGCAAATCAATACGCTAAACTTGTCAAACAGCTAGTATGTAAAACGAATTATACTGAAAAAAGTGCAATGCAAAATCAAGCAAATTCAACAAATGTGATAAAGAGGTTGATCGGCAAATTTAAAATTAAAAGTAGGTAGTGTCTCACAAACAATGATAAAAATAGTGAGGCGTGGAAGGCGAGAAAAAACATATGACAAAGAAACATGGCTGAAGAATGTAAATGAGCCTGTGGCTTTCAAATAATACCTGGTGAACAAATCTAGATGTTAACAATTGCAGTGTCGGTCAATAGCTTACTCCATGATCGGGCTAACATGCAGGAGCCTAATTTTAGAGTCCACGTTTTTTTTACGTGTAGTATGATTGGTTGTTTACTCAAGGATACATAATGGTCATTGTTTGAGAACGGAAATTGACTCATGGGGCCCACCTTGTTGAACACTTTGTATGCTGCCTCTGTTCTTCTTTCCTTCATCACCATAACTCATAAATGAATGGTTTTATAGATATTTCTAACAATATATTATAATATGATATACTTCCTCAGTCCGGAAAAACCTTATGGTGCTAATAATTCCGGACGGAGGGAATACATGTTATACCCAATTCAAGTAACTGATGAATGAATGACTTCTGAGGCTAATATATCTGGTATGGGAGGTGACAGTAATTAATGGAAGGCTACGTAATAATCACAAGATTTCCAAATGCTGCCAGGATTTTTTGGAAGGAGGGGGAAATTTTCACCCATTTTCTAATGCAGACAGGCTTCGTTGGACCAGGGAGTAGTGTAGATATAGACATCAATATGCTTCACAAACACAAACAAACTATGGAGAGTCGACATTGTGTAGAGTCTTTTATATCTACTACATCAGGGATCAATACTAAAATATGTGGACCCAAATAGATAGCTTCCCTTCCCTCCAATTCCATGCCACATTCCAAACCATACCTTCTCCCTCTCCAACTTTGTCCTTCCCGTCCAAACTCCCACAAAGTGCAACGGAATCGCTTCTTGCTGTAAAGAAAAAAAAATTGCTGCTCCTCTCCAGCTGAAACAATACCCACAAAACTCCAAGCCCCTTAAGATACTTGCCTTACCTCTTCCCATTTCTTTTCTTGTCCTGTATCCCACTCTGAACTACAAGATGGCCAATCTCCATTACTACTTTTGTTCCTTCCCTCCGTCTCTAAGCAACTACCAGGTGGGCTTCTAGGTAGAGAAAGCTCAGATATCAGGAAGGAAGGAGGACATCAAGAGGAGAGACATGGGAGCTGATGGTTGGCAATGGAGGAGGATTTTGTTTAAGTATGCTGTTATGTTACTGTTGATTTGGCTTATGATCTCTGTGGAGAACATAACAAGTGGAACAGCAACAACTGCTACTGATCATGCTACCACTACAAGACACCTAGATGTTCAGGGAAGAGAGAAGACTACTCCTAGTCTGGTTTTGAACCTACACTACTTCAGCAAAAGAAGAGTTCCTAATGGCCCTGACCCAATTCACAATAGGTATCACTCTTTATCCAATTAGTTTTTGCTGTATATAACACACTATATATGTATAAGTTGTGGCGATTCGCACAAAGGATTCACCTATGTGCATATATTTAAACAACGTATTGCTTACAAAATCTAAGTGATTGCCCTCATAGGTTTGTTCCTGGTTATGCCACTTACCTAATTTATATAACATTTATGTATTCAATTCCTTCTTGCTTGATTGAATTCTTTACAAACTTTAAGTGCAAATCATACCACACTATAAATTTTGACACTCAGTGTTTATGGGCGCTCATTTTTTTTTGCTACATGTGGCGCTCATGTTTATTCATCATAAAAACACTTGAATGTGTGTCTTGTTTCTAACTATTAGATAAAGACTTCTAGACAATTGATTCTGTCATGGCTTCCCTTTAAGTGGAGGTACAACATAGCTTCTCAGCTTCCTCATTTGTTCAGTGCATATTTATTAATTAGCTTAAGGCTTCGGTCTCGTAATTCTAAATGAAAGCTATTCAATATTTCTATTGTTCTCATAACTTGGGCCTGCCTAGCACATGTCATTGGTTGCAGTGTCGAGAGCTTAATCTACACCTCTTCAATTCAAAGACTAAAAGGAAAAGCCATAGGGGATTTTTAAGTTTTATTCACCACATCTGCTTCTCATAATTATATTTAGTATCTCATGGTCGTGTTTGCCTGGGTTTGAGGGGACCTCACTATCTTTTTTTTTTTTTGCTTTTGTCCAAGTAAACCAGTCTTTAGTATCTTTCTTCCCCAAATTTTACCATCTAGTTTAATTTTTTTTTTTTGTATTCTATGTCTTCTGTTTAGGAGAGCAGGGAAGTCTAGAGAGCCTACAGGGAGAGCTTAGTGTGATTGAGAAGCTTCATCTTTGAAGATGATGAATTTCCAGAGGTGGCTATATATATATATATATATATATCTTGTCTGTGTGAAAACTTCCAAGACTCCATACTTTGCAAAATTATGTAATTTGAACAATCTATAATGCAGGGGGGTGTTCATGGGAGTACAAATGCCATGCTTCTCGTACAAAATACAATCACAAGTCACAAAAGAACTTTGAGGAAATTAAACAACTTTTTCAGACATCTATTTTATTATTCCATGTTTCTTCCTTTTCTCTCTTCCACTATACAGAAAGCTATGCAATGTTCCTGTATCATTCCAAAGTAGGGATAGCTAGTATATACATGCACGCTTTGAACAAAGATGGGACACTTTAACTTAGCTAGTGCCAAAAAAAAGAAGAGACACTTTAAAGACTCAAGAGTACATACTCCATGAAACATTTTATTGTGCATACAAGTGATGGAAGATGTAAAATTCTGTGTTACATTACACATGAATCCATTTCGATTTTTGTCAATTTAAGCTGTGTAATATTCTCGTTGGCAAGACTCAATTCCACAAACTTGAAGCTGTATCAAATCATAGAAGAAAAAAAATTAAAGCTGTATATGTGTAGCAAAAAAACCTGTAATGTATTTATTATTACGTACATGAAGTAGCTCTAGGGCAGTGTAATAACTAGCTGAAGCAGCAAATGAGGCTCAGACTGCTCAAGCTCACGGTTAGGATGGGTTTTGAGGCTTAATGAACCAGGGCAGAGCAGGGGAGCCAGCTGGGCTTGTGTTCTGGACTTGTCGCTCATAGACTTTCTATTGTCTGGTGGGTTTCTCTGGTCACTACTCACTGTCTATTCAAACTTCTAAAACTGCATGGGGATTCGTCAAACACTCTCGTACAGCTTGATATTCGTCATAGACTTTCTATTGTACAAATATCATTTCCCATATATACGAAAGTATCTACTTACAATAATCCAAAGCAAAGGTAAAAACAAAGCCAAAGTAAAGAAAGAAAAGGGTCATCTTTCTCTCTCTACAGTCGACTAGTTCTTCCCCCACGCCTTCTTTTTATTGCTACTTTATCTTTTTAACTTCTTTTCTTGCTGAATATTTTGAATGTCCCCCTGGTCTAAAGTTGAGCAAGACCCAAAAGATGGTTTAAGTGATGCATAGGTAATAGAGCCATTTTGTTCTTTTCCTTACCACCTAAATCCCAATTAGGAAGTCATCAGAATTTTATTAAAAATGTAACGAAAATTAGAAACTAAGGACTAAGGGAGCCTTCTATATGCTTGTAGGAATTAGGGAACACTAGTATGCAAGTGGTGGATCTTCATGTATGGCAAAGGGCTTTGTACTTTATAAATGAGGCTTCTCGTCAGCAATCACTTGCGTGGGCTTTGGAATGAGCCCACCAATTAATAACTTGAGAGTTGAGTAGTCCTTATTTATAGCTTTTGGGTTTGGAAGATAAAAAATGTAAATGTTCCTAACCGTGGATGTTTGATAGTCATTAACTCTTAGAGAGTTCATCCTGAAATCTAAATCACAAGAAGTTTGCATTGTAAGAAAGATTTTAATTTATTGGAGTATGTCTTACTTGGGCAATAATCTTCATATTGTATGTGAAAATGTTGACTTAAAATTTCAATGAGCATTTATGTAAATAATTCTTGGAAAGAAACTTGAAGCTGTTTTACTAGCAAATGGAACTAGGTAGATAAGTATCTGGCAGACGCTCTGTTCCATATTAATAACTACAATTTGGGAAAATTGTCATTTTCATTGAATCGTGGAACCCACAACTAAGAGAAGAGCAATGAGTTGCAAGGAGCTTGTGAGAACTTTTTTAAGAATCCAGCCATTTGGACTGAGCCAACTAATATAGACACGCATTTTTCGCAAATGTAGCTATTAACATGTCACGGAGGGAAAACTATGAAAGCTTCCATTATAACAAATTCAGATTATTTGACTGAAATATGAAGCTGCATTACGTTATGAGGTAGATGCTTGAAACCAATGTTGTTAAAGACAATGCCTGAGGTGGTTACGGTATGAGGTAGATGTTTGAAACCAATGTTGTTGAGATGATACCTGATGTCTAGCTGCAAGATCAAAGAGAGTGTTGTGCTTATTCCCTCTCTCACTTTTAATTGAGACAATTAGCTAAATATTCATACCAAAATTAGATGATATTGTTGTTAATATATGTTATCTCTTACTGTTATCTTGCGTACCTTTGCATACAGAACAACGAAATCTGTAAGTTAAATATTCATACCAACGAATCAAGCAAAACGCTCTGTCCTTAAGACAGAATTCGCCCTCCCTACTGGTGCTTAGGACTCTTGGGCATCTGCCTCCCAGGATAAGACGATCAACCACGCGTTGTAGGAGCACCTCCAAACAGCACGTGCAGCGAACTACAATATGCAATGTTTTCATAGAAAGAAGGAAGGGGAAGAAGACGAAGTGCAGTCAAAAGTATTTAGAAAAACCCGTTTTTCATGACTTTATAGAAATCCCGTTAAAGGCCCATTAAAAACACCCTTTCCCATTAAATGGACGCATCCATCAGTTAACGGTCATAAGAAAATAAAGTGGACATGTTTTGGTTGAACCAAAATAAATTAGAAAACTAAACTAAATAAATTTGTCCCAAAATAATATTATCTTGTTGACCCAACCCAACTCGACCTGGCCGGCCGGACGCATGTGTGGATTAGCCCACCTAGGTGCATGGGTCCAACATCTCTCTCCCCCATAAAAGTGGGGTGGCCCAAGGGCCTAACTTCAAAGGCCAAACTTGGGCCTTATATACCATCCACAACACCTCCTTTATGTGGATGTGGGACTATTCATTCCTTCACCCCAATTCACTCATTCAAAACAAAGTGGGTTCTAATGCCCACTTCTAACAATCCCCCACATGAATGAGAATTAGCTGGATAACAATGCAAAATAATGCAGATAAATCGTGAAAACAAATATTGAAAAGATCATGCATAGGGGACAGGTAGCTTTTGGCTTTGAACCTTCCCTTGTTAAAACTATCAGGTTTACTGCCTAATCAGTGAACATGATGTCTTGAACTATTCAGCTGTTTGTGTAAACCAAGACAATAGAATTCACGCAATCACTTCTCAGACATACTGTGGTTCTCATGACTTTGTTCATTTCAGCCCTAAACAAACCTGGTTTTCATGAGTGCTCTAGAAGATTGAGCCTTAAAATCCTCATAGAAGTGGCTCCTTCACACTCATATAGGTGATTCTCATTAAGAGTATCCAGCAATACCCTACTCGAACTAATTCAAGCTATGAGAACCATTAAAAACAAAGCTTATCCTGATTAATTCTGCAGGCATCACTATCTCATCATAGGAATGGGAACGAGATTTTATCTCTATAATGATTCCCCTTGAATCCCTTTGAACCTAGATCTTGGGATCTCCAGTCAACTAGGTTGGGTTGCCATTATGGTGATTCTTATTGTATATGCTTCAAGCTCATTCCCCTCGATGAATTACTCACTTGTTCTTTGGTCAAACCCTTAATAAGCGGATCCACAAGATTTTCTTTTAACCTAACATATTCAATGGAAATTATTCCACTAGAGAGCAATTGTTTTATGATATTATACATTCGATGTTTATGTCGAGACTTACCATTATACAAGTTACTTTGAGCTCTTCCTATAGCAGATTGACTATCACAGTGGATACATATAGGTGGCACAGGTTTCTCCCACATTGGAATATCCTCTACAAAAGGTGATTCATATTCCCCACCTCTATCACTTCTTAGAACTTTTATTTTCTCGCCAAGTTAATTCTCAACCTCTGTTTTATACAATATAAACATGTTTATTACCTCATCTTTACTTCTCAGCAAGTATACATAACAATAATAAGTGCAATCGTTAATAAATATAATAAAGTACTTTTTACCTCCTCTTGTTTGAACAAGTTTTAAATCACATACATCGTTGTGAATTAACTCAAGAGGTTCAGTACATCTCTCAATACTTTGGAAAGATTTCCTTGTTAATTTTGTTTCCACACAAGTTTCGCATTTATGATTAGAGTCAATATTAAATTTAGGTAGATATTCAATCTTCGTAAAACATCATAATTAACATGTCCTAATCTATCATGTCACACATCACATGACTCAATCATATAAGAGGAATAAGCAATCTCATTCTTATTAATAGTAGCAGTTACAATAATTAGTACATTGAGCTTGAAAAGCCCTTCATTCAAGTACCATTTTCCCACATACATCCCACCCTTAGTCAAAACAAATTTGTCTGACTCAAACACCAACTTAAAGTCATTCTTGCTCAGCAATGATCCGGATACTAAATTCTTTCAAATTTCTGGCACATATAACACATTGTTGAGCGTGAGTTCCTTGCACGAAGAAAGGTTGATGTCATTCACATTAGTGGAGAGATTTTCCACTTCAGTTATGTGGGCTTGTGCATTCTTTTTCTTGAAACCATTTTATTTATTCTGTTTGTGACAGTCCTTAGCCTTGTGGCCCACCTTGTCACACACATAGCACTTGCCCTTGAACTTGACTTTGTTGGAGTCATTGTTTGACGGTCCACCAAGATGCTTCCTTTTCTTGTTGTTGAAGCTATTACTTTTATACCCTTGTTCCACAATATTGACTTTGGCTTCTATGTCATGACCCCCAGTTTTCTTTTCAGAAGTACGGTTGTCCTCTTCAATCCTTAACCTCACAATAAGATCTTCCAAGTTCATCTCCTTTCTCTTATGCTTTAAGTAGTTCTTGAAATCCTTCCAAGACGGTGGTAGTTTTTTCTATTATTGCTGCCACCTGGAAAGACTCACTTAAAGTCATATCTTCTGTATGGATTTTGTCATAAAATTGTTAATATATGTTATCTATTACTGTTATCTTGCGTACTTTTGCATACATAATGATGAAATCTGTAAGTTAAAGTGTTGATGATCAAATCAAGCAAAACGCTATGTCCTTAAGACAGAATTCGTCCTCTCTACTGGTGCTTAGGACTCTTGGGCGTCTGCCTCCCAGGATAAAACGATCAACCACATGCTATAGGAGCACTTCCAAACAGCACGCACAGCGAACCACAATATGCAATACTTTCACAGAAAGAAGGAAGGGGAAGAAGACGAAGTGTAGTCAAAAGTATTTAGAAAAACCTGTTTTTCATGACTTTATAGAAATCCCGTTAAAGGCCCGTTGAAAACACTTTTTCCCGTTAAACGGACGCGTCCATCCGTTAACGGTCATAAGAAAATAAACCATACCCGTTTTAGTTGAACCAAAATAAATTAAAAAACCAAACCAAATAAATTTGTCCTAAAATAATATTATCTTGTTGACCCAACCCGACTCGGCCAGCCACGCGTGTGGGTTAGCCCACCTAGGTGCATGGGTCCAACATCTCTCTCCCCCACAAAAGTGGGATGGCCCAAGGGCCTAACTTCAAAGGCCAAACTTGGGCCTTATACCATCCACAACACCTCCTTTGTGTGGATGTGGGACTATTCATTCCTTCACCCAATTCACTCATTCAAAATAAAGTAGGTTCTAATGCCCACTTCTAACAATTGTCCCCTAATTATTCTCCGCTCCAAAATGCCTTCTCCGCTTGGACTAGGAGGCTCACACCCAAAGCCTTGCCTTTCTCTCCAAGCACTTCCTCTACCCAGAGCCGTATCTTTTCCGCTCGCAGAGCCTACGCTTTTACTGTGGAACCCATATCTCAATAAAATTGAATTAGAGTTTGCATGTCGAGCTTCTCATTGGCTCTGATTCCTCTCACTACTCTTTTTATCAACATCCCTCCCCCCTCAACTTGCTCTTCCTGGTTTGTAGATCACGGTTCTAGCCTTCTCGGGCGTGCTGCTCTTGTTTCCCAACCTCCAAGGTTGGGGTGGCTAGTCTTTCCATATCCTTTCGTATTTTTACTTTAATTTAACAAATCATTTTGCACATCAGAAACCATAAAGCTTGGTACAAAATTGCACACCTTTTAGAAAAAAAATCCAGGAAATTTTAAGGTCAGCAAAAACCTTAAAATTGCAAACTAAACAAATTGATAAATAACAAAAATTTCTCAAACAGTGGAATAATGAAATGTATTCAGCAGTGGAATATGTATTTCCATCTAAAGGCAACAAACTAATCTGGAAGATGCATCAACTCCAACCATTCCTCATGCTAAACAAATATATACAAGATGTCATCACCCAAGTACTTTTTTCAATGTCAGTGTACCATTACTCGAGTTCATACTTCATCACCCAAGTAGCGTTGTTAAGTGGGGCCCAAAAATGTGGGCCCCAAATGATCAACGGTTTTGGGTGAAGTATCTTCATGACATATTTTTCTTCACATAAAAACAGCATTTTCCTACGAACTCTATGTAAGTCATCCAAAGGCAACAAACAAATCTGGGGAGATCATTCATCAACTCCAAGCATTCCTTGATGTTAACTCATTTGTGAACTTATTACCAAAAAAAACTTAATTATATTATTTCACAAATTGTAACTTAATTATATAATTTTTGTACTCATATACCTTCTCATCACGGGATTAAACCAGTAAGCAGAGTTCCCAGCATTCACTAGTCTGAGGCTTGCTTCCCTTTACATGGGCTTTAAGTGGCCCATAACTCATATGGGCTTGAGCCTGTAAAACAATCACAATTGGGCCAGCCAGATCCACCCAATCAAAATCCCATGTGGGCCACTCTCCAAGTCTTACCCAATTCAGTATAGGTTATACACACTGTACCACCTTCCAGTTCGAGCTTCTGAACTTCCATGGTCTCACATTCCAAACATCAGTGGTTCTCTTCTAATTATCAATAACTCAAGGGTTTCTTTGCAATTTTACAGTTTTTTTTTTATCTTCCCCAATCTCCCTGCTCATGGAGGAGGGCCGGCTCCCTACAGTTTCCCCCTTTAAACCCTAGTGATCGATCTCTGCTCCCGCTCTGCCTCTTCGATTCTTGATGCTCATCTTCTTCTCCCGCTCCTTTTAACCCAATTCCCACAAGCACAGTCACAAGTAGGCAATCAAAATTCCATCTTTCTGTAAAATAGTGATTGATTCCGATCAAATCAGTTCTTGGTTTGGCCTCCGTTTTGTTGGGGATTCTGCAATTCGTTGGTGTTAGTTTGATGTCAATTTGATGTGGGTTTCGTGCTGTGAGGCTGGATTTCGATTTGGAAAAGCTGGCGGATTTTGACCGGAGGTGATGGCGGATCCGCCCTGCTTCCGCCAATTCGCCCGTTTGAGGTCAAAGGAGGTAGCTTTGGAGAGTTTAGGGATTGGTCAATTCAGTGGGAAAGGGCTGTTGAGAGAGGAGGGATGGTGAGTTTGAGCGTGTTTAGGGTGCACCTGCCGTCGGACATTCCCATTGTGGGCTGTGAGCTTACACCTTACGTTCTGTTGCGGCGCCCTGACAACTCCATCACCCACGCCGAATCGGCCCCGCTTGATGGCTTCTACTTGAGATACAAGTGGTGAGCGCAATTCGCACTTTTTCTCAATTATTTGTTGCACTTGCTGCTGCCTTCTTATTCTTCTTCTTTTTTCTTTGCTTGAAGCATTAACTGTTTGATTCATTTCCTACTTGTATCCTTTTGTACTAGTTGGATCCTACTGAGTGTTCTTTCTCCGAGTATGAGCGGTCTCCATAACTAGATATGATGTTTAGGATGTCACTTTGTTTAATGATCATGGGTAAGTTAGTTTTTATGCTTCTTTTAGAATCACGTCACTTTTTCTTTAGTTTTTTCCTTTTAGAAATCTTTAGGATTACCTGTTATAGGTATGATATACTTGATTCGGTCCATATTAATAGCCATATTTGGTTTTAATGAACTGTTTTTAGTTCAGTTTGGAAAACCAAATAGGCCTTATGTGGAACAGAGGAGCAGTAAGCTCATGCCTTATGTGGTTTATCTTCAAAAAAGTTGACGAGTCAAACTAGAAGGTGGCTTCATTATTATGAGGAGTTAAATTGAGTGTCTGGAAAATGTTAATTATTTGTTATTTATAGTTTTCTCATCCCGTGGATATAATTGTTGCATCCTTATATAAATTCGAAAAACTTGAAACATGGAAATCCTCTCAATTTGGTTTGATTGGGATGACATATAAAATAACAGGTTTCTTCCTCAGTTGAATGCATGTATTTTGGTATTCATGGTAATTTCCTGTGACATGGATGGATAAATATTTTAGGTTTCGTTCTGCTGAGGATGATTTCACATAATTAAATCTTCTTGATGTGTCCTGCTATTTTTTAGAAGTTTGTGCATGATTGGCGTTGCAGGTTTCGTGTTCAGAGTGACAGACAAGTTGCTATCTGTAGCATACACCCGGCTGAACAAGCAATTTTACAGTGTTTGCTTTGCGTCAAGGCAAAAATACCGGTTTCCAAAAGTTATCATTGCTCTCCCAAGTGCTTCTCAGATGCATGGCAGCATCATCGTGCTCTCCATGAGCGGGCAGCTAGTGCTGTCAATGAAAATGGAGCTGAAGAGGAAGAGTTATTTGGTCGATTTGGTAGTTCTGGGTCTGGAAGCCTCAACATGAGCGCTGCCCAACCTGTACCATTATCTGCTAGTTTAACTAATGGTTCTACAACTCCTGTGTATCCTGCGGCTGTGCCAGAAAGGAATGCCAATGGTGAGACTTTGTATGAGGTTGGACGGTCCAAAACATATACTCCCACTGCCGATGATATTGGACATGTCTTAAAGTTTGAGTGTGTAGCAGTGGACGCAGAGACAAGGATACCTGTCGGACCTGTAAACATAATAATGACATCCCGGGTAATTCCTGCGCCCTCACCTACTCCCAGGCTCTTGATACCAGTTAATGGAGCTGATATGGTTGGTCACATAGATTTGGATGGCCGGGTTTCCCATGCGACTTTCAGTGTGCTTTCATACAACATTCTTTCAGACGTATATGCATCTAGTGAATTATATGGCTACTGCCCATCATGGGCCCTCTCATGGCCTTACCGTAGACAGAATTTGTTGAGAGAGATTGTTGGCTATCGTGCAGACATTCTTTGTTTTCAAGAGGTATGGTAGTGCAGGCAAGATATAGTTAACATATTAAAATTTTGAAATACACTTTCCAATTATCTTTAATGTTTGTTTTCTACAATTGAATGTCAATTTGCCATGGAATGTCTAGATTCTATGCAATGATGGCCTTCAACAAAAAATTTCAAGTGTGATTTCGTTTTATCCTTGTACTCATATCCATTCACTGGGTTAAGCCACTCTCTCATATACTAGAAATTATGGATGTTGATTTCGCTTTGTTCATATTAATGGTTGCTTTGGCTGGGCGTGAGATATAAATATTGGCTGTCCAATCAACTGTTCCTGCTTGCACCCTTTCGTATAAGGTCCCCCTACATGTCTTTCAATTGCCTCTTTTTCCCTATTTCATTATAACTGCCCATTTTAACTCATGAATCCTAGTAAATTTAAAGAACCGATGTTGTGCTTGAATTGGTTCTTGTTTCTAGCAAGATTGTCTACTGGATTATATTTACGATTGCTAAAGTTTTGTCTAATATCTCAATTTACCATGCTACATCCATTTTCTTATTTAGACTTAGATTTAGATATGAAAGTTTTCTATTCCTTCATTTGCAGTAATATGACCATAGCTTGTTTCAGAATTGACATGACTACTACCATGCACATGTTTCATAACATGCTATGTACGTAAAATTTGTGTTGTCTTTCAGGTTCAAAGTGAGCACTTCGAAAAATTTTTCGCCCCTGAACTGGATAAACATGGTTATCAAGCACTCTACAAAAAGAAAACGGCAGACGTAGGTTTTTTTTTACATTTTTTTATTAATTTTAACGGTTCAGTTTATTACCTTTAAAAGGATACAGAAGAACAAAAAAAATTAACCATATGTCATTTTCTTTGGGTAGCAGGTTTTTTCTGGAAATCCTGATGCTATTGATGGATGCGCGACATTTTTCCGCAGAGACAGATTTTCCCATGTGAAAAAATATGAGGTACGATTGGAAAAATCAGATCATGTGTATTTGCATTCTTCTTTTGCTAACTCAGTTGCTTTGCTCTTATTTGCAGGTTGAATTTAACAAAGCTGCACAATCTTTGACTGAGGCAGTAGTTCCCACAGGTCAGAAGAAATCTGCTTTGAGCCGATTGCTTAAGGTAGTGCAGTTGCAATTTTCTGCACTTTAAAAGTTATTCAAGTTTTAATATTTACATGGTTTTTTATTTTGTGTCTTTTGTATGCTGAGGATTATTTTTTCCTCTTTATTTTTAGGATAATGTCGCACTAATTGCAGTTTTGGAAGCAAAATTTAGTCATCACGGAGCTGATGCTCCTGGAAAGAGACAGCTTGTTTGTGTGGTATGCTTTTTCCTTTTCCTGTCAAATGGCTTCATTGCCTGAATCAAAATGGAAACTTTTTTGTTGTTCTGGAGAATTTGTGTGGATGATGTGTGTCCGAATTTGTGCTGTAAGTTTTCTCTTTAAACTAACTTCTGCAGACAACCTATGCATTCGCATTTTCGAACATATATGACCGTATACAAAAGGTTGCCATGGGTTAAGAATGGCAAAACTGACCTCAACATGTAAAATGCTATTGGATTTTGAAAATATGATTAACAAAGGGCTCAAGATGTAATGAATATGTAAAACTTGAAAGCGGATGCTGCAGATCTTAGTTAACAGTGAAATTCGTTTAAAAAGTAGGCTTTTAGAAGGCTGTGTGTTTGCCAATTCAGAGGGTTGATTTACTGCAAATTCAGGATTGAATTGATGAAGCCTTTTTGTTTGACCATTTCTTAATGAATTGATATGTAATGGAGAAGTGGATTCATCATTGGAATAGTTCCAAATTAAACTTCAGAAGAAATAGCATCGATTACCTGAATTTGGCTCTGTGCTGTAAGAAGAATAGCATCGATTACTGCACCCACCTACTTATCCCTTTTTTTCATTTTCCTAGCAGAAATTCAGATCCACTAATGAACCTCCTGAATTAAATTAACCTTAGATTTAGATTTAATACATCACCAAATGTTTATATAGAAAAAAAAAAGCCCATAGATCTCCTAGATGCACTCATGTTTCTTCATACTCCCTTTGTCCAATGAAACCTGTCTGCATTTGAAAAAACATTGTTCCATCATTACATGCTGACTTTACTCCTTCACGACTAAAAACATGGATGAGGGGGCAGAAACTCTGTTTTTAAATATATGCCTTAGGGTCCGATAAATCTAAATTATTTTTAAGTGCAGATAGGCTTATCCATCAGAACAGTGTGTGATTGATAGTCTACACGTATTGAACACTACTAATTAGTTTTGTAATGGACGACGTAATGTACATTATATCTGAGAAGATCTTCTACGTTCTTTTTTTTCTTTTGCTGATCCTGGAGGCAAAAGCAGACTGGTTTTCATTGTTACCAGCTTTGTGATGGAAGATGGCTATATTAATATTTCATGCGCAACCATCATGTCATGAATCCAATCCACACATTTGGAAAGGCGTATGATGAATATGATGATGTTGAATCTTCTTATCATTGTCCCCTCTTCGGAGGGTTGCGTCAGGAAGGGCATCCTGCATAAAAACTTGCCACTATGTTTCTTTGTATGGATTTTGTACCATTTTGATTCTGATAAGAGTCAAATGCGGTATATAATCCATGCTGCCGTATGATGATGATCCTGGAGGCATTGAGCTTAGACAACATGTTGATGTGTTATTTGTTGTTTTTTTGACAGCATATTTTCGATAAATTTGGCAACTGAATCCACTCTTTAAGTTTTTATGCATTATTTGTCTTCTTTTAGTAGACAGCGTGTTTGCTTTGAGTATTCGTTTTTTAAATCAAGGGGTATATTTCTGTGAGACCTATGGTTAAATAGGGATTTAATGGGTGTATGTGCTTTAGTTGAATCTTTTATTGGATCCTTCGGTTTTAATAGCCCTCTTGTTTTACATGTTTCTCGGTGTAATTTGATCTTTATTTTCAATATGTGAGTGACCTTGTCTAATGAGAGATCTCTGTTTTTTACATATAATGCCCTAATGGCTTAAGTGACCAGATACATTTTTATATTTTTCACTCAAGTAAATTTGTAGTTTGTATTATGCAAAGGCCCACTGTTTTTAATATCAGTAGTCGTGTTATTTGTTGTCTGACTAGATTATAAGATTCTTGTTGTTGCAAGTATTCTTGTGGTTTTTCAAGTTTTTGTAGGTGAATTTACTTTGTCTTTTTTTTGGCTCTTACGTTTTGTGGGTGACAGTTTTTTGACACGTTCGTAAACTCTGCGTTTCTGTTTGCAAATTCAGGCAAATACACATGTAGATGTGCATCAAGATCTTAAGGATGTAAAGCTTTGGCAGGTAGCGTTAGCACTTCTGCAACAGCTCTTTTGCATATTTCTTCTTTTCTTTTGGATTTCTTTTTAATTCTTACTGCTATATTTTTAGGTTCATACTCTTCTGAAAGGATTAGAGAAGATAGCTGTTAGTGCTGACATACCTATGTTGGTTTGTGGAGATTTCGGTTCAGTTCCTAGGAGGTAGGTTGCTCTATGGTGTTGGCGCAGTAAGATCATAGTTTTAGTCATTATCTGATGATTATCTTGCTTTTCTGCAGTGCCCCGCATGACCTTTTGGCTAGAGGGAAGGTTGACCCAATGCATCCTGATTTGGCAATGGATCCACTAGGGATTTTGCGCCCTGCAACCAAGTTAACCCATCAACTTCCGTTGGTAATATGCTTCTGAAGCAGTTCTTTGGTTTTGTTTGAGAAGCATTTAGAGCATTTAAATTTACATTTTGCTCCTTTTTACATCAGGTCAGTGCTTATTCTTCCTTTGCAAGGAATTTAGGAGGTGGAATCAGCTTGGAACAGCAACGGAGTAAAATGGATGAATTTACCAATGAACCATTGTTCACAAACTGCACGAGGGATTTTATTGGCACAGTTGACTACATATTTTACACCGGTATGATCTTATATTAGGTTTATTTCCTTTTTTTGTTGTTTTAGTTATCTCTCTTACCTTTAAAGGCCTTATTAAAAATTTTATTGATAATATATTGTTACTTTTCATGTACTGAATCTCATAATAGCTGATTCGTTGATGGTGGAGTCGTTGCTGGAATTGTTGGATGAAGACAGCTTACGTAAAGATACAGCACTCCCTTCGCCCGAGTGGTCTTCTGATCACACAGCACTTTTGGCTGAGTTTCGCTGCAAGCCAAGAATAAGGCGTTAATTAGTGAAGGGTAAGGGATAGCTTTGTTGCATGCCTATTTTTAGTTTTTTGGGAACTCCTATTATTTCTTCTTGGTGGATGTTAAATGATGATTTACGGGTCTGATTTCATGCTGTCTGGAACAACCCTGCATAATGCTTTCTTTCATCATTTTTTCAAACGTATGCAAAGATATTTTTCAATTCCTTCAGATTTGGTAAAGAGATGGGGAGAAGAGGGCATTTGGTATAAATATGTGGATAATTTATGCTTCTCATCTAGCCAAATGACGCAAGGTTTTCTGTCGTTTTTTACCGAACAATTGATGTAGGTCAGTGTTTATAATGGTTTCTATTATAGACCCGTCGCTACAGAATCTACAACTGTCTTATATCTGATTTTCTACAGTTATTATGGGGGAAGAAGAATTATATAGCAATATTTTTAAATTGTTTACAATATGGAATTGCATGTTCATTTATTTTCGAACTTCTTGTCTTAGGTCCTTGAATGAGTGGACGCTGGTAATTTGAAGACACGGTAGGAAACTGAAGCTCTATCAGTGGGGAAGTTGGTTCGGTCTGTCTTGTATTGTTTCTGTATCTCCCTTCAGGGCTATTTGTATTATGCCACTTTTGTCTAATATATAAGTTATGAAGAGAAATGCCGTAAATGCAATTTTCAGGTTCATTTCTTGTCAGCAGCTTCTTAGTTCATTTTCTAGGGGAGTTTTTTTCATACGGACTATTTATTTAGTATCTGGTAGGATGAGCTAATTATTTTTTTGAGGTCTGATATACCACAGTCAAATTCTGTAGCATGGTAATAACAGAAGAAGAATAACATGAAGCAGCAGATGATCGAAGTGATCCTGACATTCTGCCGTGAAAGTCATAGACTATATCTTTAATTATTGAAGTCTAGAACTTCGCCATATCATTGTATTTATGTAGCCTTATGTGCCCTTATTTCTGATCTCTACGTGCTATCCATTCTTTTCCTTGTAGTTGATTGTCACTTTTTTAAATCATAATCATAATTAAGTAGCGTCTTTTCTCAAATATTTGGGGTCAGCGCATGATCTATTCCTCTATCCAAGCCCTTGCTCATTTATTTTAACTAAGGTTCTATTTATAATTCTACTTTCTATAAAATTAAATTTTATACATTTTGTCTTAGTTTTATTTATTTTAAAAAATTTTAATTCTAGAGTAATCTTTTCATAATTTCAATTTCACATTCAAATCTATTTTATTCTTATTAATTAAAACTACATCATTTGTAAAAAATATACATTAAGGTACATTATCTTATAAGTGTCTAATAAGTTTATTTATAACTAGAGCGAAAAAATAAGGACTTAAAGCTGACTATTGATGAAGACTTATCGTAATTGAAAATTCATTGGTTTCTCTTAATAGTTTGTACATTGTTTACAACTCTTTCATACATATCATTTATAATATCTATGTAATCTTTTATGACATCTTTCTTCTTCAAAACATTTTAAATGAGCTCTCTCTGTACTCAGTCGTAGGTTTTTTTTCAAATCTATAAAGGTTACATAGATATCTTATTTTCTATCCTTATATTTTTTTATTAATTACCGTAATAAAAATATAGCTTCCGGTGACCTCTCCGGCATGAAAATTGTCAATTTTCAAATAAAATTATTAATTATATGGTTTTGTTGGTCATATCCCTTTTCATAGGTAATAACTCACGCACCCTTCAAAACCTTATGCCACAGGGATTTGGCGCTAACCTCTTTATTGATATGGAGTGATCCAACCAGTGCAACAGGAGCTGGATTAGCATTGCTAATCATTTTTAAGAGTTTATGAAGATCAGAAAGCAGTTTTTGAAAGTTACATTTGCATGGGTTAGTAATGGCTGTTTTGGTGGTTGAAACTACATAGCTAGAGCCACATTAACTTACCAAAAAAAATATGCAAATGCTTTTTTAGATCAGGAGTTTGTTCAGGGCTAAAATGAGTCTCAGCATATTCCATTTAGCTTGCGTTTTAAATGTCATAACCCCTCTGTTGCAGACAAATAAGAAAGTGGAATTAGTTACTCCCTCCGTTCCAAAATACTGTGTATATTTAAAAAAAAGTTCTATTTTTATTGGACCATGAAACCCATGAGGAATTCACATGACTTTTTCTCCCTTGTATCCCTTCCAACTCGTATGATCGTTCATGAACAAAGTTCTAGTAAATCCTTCCAAGTCTCCTCCTGTTTTGGAAAGAAGAAGTCACGTGATTTGGCAAAATGTACACAATATTTTAAAATAATAATATTTTCAAATGTAGATAGTATTATGGAACGGAGGGAGTAATATCTATCGGCTTTCGTACTTTCTAATGTATGGCCACCCCATTGGCAGATAAAAATTACCCGCAGCATGTTTGTAGAATGTTAACATAAAACACCGCACTCCAATCACGTCACGTTAAAGCAATGTGGATCTTTGCGCTGGATGCACTGACTGGTATAACATATGGACTATTAGGAAGGAGGGACTCGCGGGAAGCACACAGCGTCCGCCACACTATCCCCGATGGATGATTCTTGTTTCCAGACCATAAGTTCTAACAGTACATACATTGACCATGTAGACCTGGTTTGGAGGGATCATATACATGGAATGCCAGATCGCCGATATATCGGTATCGGACACAAACCGATACGCCGATACCATCAAGTATCGGATTTCAGGTTTTTTCCAAATATCGCCGATATATCGGTTTCGGACCGATATATCGGCCTTTTTTGAAAAAAAAAATATTTTTTAAAAAAAAAAAAAATTTCAAAATTTTTTTTTTTTTTTTTTTTGGGAAAAAAAAACTTTCATGTAAATTTTTTTTTTTTTTTTTTTTGGGAAAAAAAAACTTTCATGTTTGTTTTCTATCCTAATATGCATATTTTGATATCTATTCTTTGTTTAAATTTGTATAACTCATTTTAGATGTTAGATTGTAAAAATATATGGTAAAAACTAGTTTTTGACGACCGATATTTTTTTACACAATATCTCCGATATATCTCCGATATTTCGTCTCTTAGGCCGACCGATATTTTACCGATATCCGATACGACATTCTATGATCATATAAAGCCAAGGGAGATTGATTGAAGGGGAGATGGTAGGTACCTTCATAATTCCTGTTGTAAGAGGGTCAGATGTAGGCAATCCATGACGGGGTAAGGTCCGCCGTGCATTGAAGGCAGGAGTACATTGCTGGAAAAGCTGAGACGCGATGTCTTCTTTTTCATTCATTATAGCTCTCCTTGTCAGCGACCTTTTAGTCCGATTACAAGCTCCTATAGATTTATTAGAAATTTGAATTTTCTTTACTGGCACTGCAAAGAGTTATGCTATACATCGATAGCATAACTCGTTAATGTTATACATCTCGGTAATTCACTGTTCGTTAATGTTTGAGGAGGGGTTGGACCAGTTGGGTCGCGTGGGTATTGGGTCAGCCGTCATTTCTAAGAAAAATGGCCACAAAGTTCTACATTTGCAGAGGCAAACATCTGTAAGCACGAAATGACATTAGTTTTTTGTTGGAGGATTGATACGTATAAAGTACACATTTTTATATGCATTTTTACTTATCTATTAGTCATAATTTTAGTGAAAGTAAGGATAATTAATAGTTATTAATATTAGGTAAGTAATTAAGAGATAAATAATTAAATGCGTTTAATTGATTAATTTAGATACGTTAATTGAATTTAATGAATTCACATTTTATTATGCGTCTAATTTAATATTTAATTTTATTTATGTAGGCGAAAGAGTTTCAAATGTAGATCGTCAAGAGTGAATGCGCGCCAAACCGTTTCTGTGCTGAGATTGAAGATCCGATGGATGAGATGGTTACGACGGGTTTTAAGCAAGAAAAAGAAAAACAGAAACCCGACCGGTTCAGTTCTGGTTCAGTTCGGTCAAAGAAAAGAAAAAAAATAAAAGCAAAGAACCGACCCTAGCAAAGCTCGGGCCTTTCGCTCCAAACACAGCAGGCGGAACGGAGGCTACGGCGATGGGTTTACGAGTTGGCAAAGATCACGGCGGCCTGGGCACGTCGAGGTCTCGGCAACGGAGAAAGCGATCATCACAGCAGTTCTGTTCGAGCGATCAACAGAGAAGACGGCGGGTGAGCTGGGTTATGGCATGTGACGGCGATAGAGGTGGCAGCTGGGCTCGATCAACCATGACGACAAGCACGGCGGCTGTGGAGCGCTGATGAAGAACAGTGGCAGCACGACGATGGGTGTTTCAGTCGAACAGACCAAGGCAGCCTCTGTTCGAGGTGCTGCCGGCGATGGGTCACAACGGAAAACTCGGGGGCGGCGAGGCGATCGACGGTGGATGGAGCTCGGGGCCATAGGGTCTGTACGGCGAGAACTCTGGCGGCAAGACGGCAAGGCAGAAACAGGAATCGTGCCGGAATTGAAAATGGAAGCTTGTGCTCAATCGGAAAAAAAACAGAGATACTCCGACTTGAACTAGAAACAGGGATTTCAAACTCGATTTGGACGGGGTGCTAAGGCATGTTCGACTGGGAGTTGGAGTCCAAAACAGAGACAACGTTCAGATTTGGGACTCTCAGTCGAGGTCTATAAAAACAAAACAAAGGCGAGAGAAAAAACACAAAGCTTTGAGAGGGAAAAAAAGAACTTTTGGGTCGAAATAGAAGTATTTTTCGGCGTGGTTTTGGCTGGATTCCGGTGGCAACAAGGCTGGGCTTTGGCCAGAAGGAGAGATAAGGAAGAACATGAGCTTAAAGGACTGATTTGGAGGATTTTTGCTACAGTGCTAAAGTACCGCGTGCGAGTTGGAGAAGACGGTGAATAGTAACTATGAACAGTGTTTCGGTGAATAGTGCGACATGACTCCGATGAATCAAGCTATTTTTTTTCTTATTTTTATGTCTAGTTAAATTCTTTATCAAGGTTAGATGAAGCCCTAGATTTGTATTTGCTACTCTAAGTTGTTTAATTTAGTAAAATTTGATATGATTCTCTATTCTTAATGCTATTTCATTGTTGTTTCTCTTAAGTTCTTTGACCGAGACTTAATGAATGATTAATGGAATTTGATCTTGATATTTCTTATGTCTAGATAATAACAGGATTATGATTGATTCTATGCCTGGCCAAGGATAGAATTAATTGTATTAATTTATAGTGGATGAACTTTTTGTGTCTGCCCAAGAACGTGTAGTCTATTCATTAGTAATTTGTGTGGTAGGATATTTGTAATGTAGACATATCCTTGGAGACTCTTACCTATATGTGTGTTACTTTTGGCCGAAAGTTGATGAGAATTGTTGGACTTATTCTCTAAAAGATACACACATGAATTGAGATACCGGTGCATAGCCGTAACACGCCACCTAGACAGAACCCAATGGAAAGAGAATGTTATGTATTCATGTACTACAAATCTCTCCTTAAAGGTTCAAGTTCAAGACTATGCTCACTTAGAGCCTGGGGAGATGGATGTACATCAACTAGGTGAAGATTCAAGCCCAGAAGGCACCTCTCATCGAAAACATAGTATATGTGTTGCCGACTTTGAGTCTTGAATCATTTGTATCTTTTTTCTTTTAAAACATGTGGGGAATGTTAGAAATAACTATGTTTTAAAAGGAAAAATAGAAACGGCTCAATTAGCCGTTTAAAGACTTGGTCTTTCCTTATTTGTCCTCTAGAACATGGTTTTTAGAAATTTAACCTAAAATAGGTCTTCATCTTCCCCTAGTGCTCTTAGTCATTCTTCTCTTATCTCCACTATCTTGATTTGAGTTCTCAATTGGTGTTCTTAGAGTCGAATTTTTTGCATCGATTTTTGTGTGCGGGCAATATACTCATTTTCGGGTTCGTGATCGAACTCTTTGGAGTGCACCAATGTTCGAGAGAGGTCTGTTGCATCTCTTGATGGATCGTCGATGTAGCCTTGTACTAGGCAGCGAATATTTTTTGAAGGATAGTCCTACAAGGCACCTCAGATTGCGTTGAGTTCGACTTTCTTAATTCAGATTATTAGGTATTTAAAAGGAGGAAGGGCTGATTATCTTTTATTGATTGTTTTACATCAATAATTTGGTAACTTCTACACAATATTGTTTATTAGTTTGTGGCTAATTAGAAAATTGTTCCAACATTAAGAAGCTATATATACATTAGGAAAATTATTGTGTAATCACAATTTATCAGGAAATTGAGAATGTTAACCAGTACAAGGAGGGCCTCTCTGCGAAGGCTTGGTCCACATGCTTTGCTCTTACATGTAGGATTGTTCTTAAATTGCTCGGCCGGCACCTTCTCCGACACAAAACCAACATGGAACTCGATCAGATTATCCGCCGAGTCCACCTCGATCCCTGTTACAGAGACCCAAATGAAGAGTTTCTTGGCTTAATACCAGACAAGTTTGTAATGGCCCCATAGGAGAGTTTTCCTGTTATTTTCTTGTCATAGTAGACAAGATCGTCGAACTGGACGTAGCAGGGTTTCTTCAACTCGATCGCAAAGCTTCCATCATCATTGTGCAAATCATATTCATTGCTTTCGTCATGGCTGCAACAGATGGAGGCCAAATTTATGGTGTCTGCTTTGCTCGCATCCTAATCAGCTTTAGGTGACCAGTTGTCCATATTTTGATATGAAGTCATAGTTATTTGAACGGCACCACCAAATTTGGCCACAGTAGGAGTGTGAGTGTGTCATGGTTCTTGGATGATCATGAGGATTTTAACTGATTTTTCACTTTGAATTGCCCTTGGATCAAATGGCATATGCTTTTATTTCTTTTGGCAACAGAAGAACCAGAAGTGAACTACGTGGTGAATGGCTACTGGATTTTCTCTCTCCTCCCTAAAGTCTGTTCAGTTAAATGTTTTTTTTTCTCCACGTAGAAATGATCATCTTTACGTGCAGAGAAACGGCCAAGAACATTACAGCCAAAAGATGCCATGAACATCAACACGGGTTCGGTTGTAAGATGGCTCACTTGAATGGGTCCCGTATAGAATATGCCCTAAAAATTGCACATTAGCACTTTGGCAAGCCATGTATGTAATTAGAATTTATTACGGAACTAGGAAATACAGTCAATCACAACTTAAGACACTAGCAGTTTAGCACAGCTAAAACTGTTAACAAAGTTTGAACATGACAACTTGCGTTATCAAAAAGAATATTACAACTTGTACTCAAGAGGATTATACAGACTGTGTTCCTAGTCATCTGATCAGCATTTGCTGTTCTTTTTTGCAAAAGTTGTTTAAAAAATTAAAATTTGTACTTCTGCTAAAGAGGTAGTATGAATACCAATATGAAATTCCCGACAATTTACAAATGGAAATTTGCAAACGCAAAGAAAAAACTAATGTGGAAAACGACCACGAAGTAATGGTGCTTCCTCCTTTGAGAGATTATATCATACCAACAAAGGATCAACTAAAGACTTTGAATCGGTCGCATGGAGGTCCATGCTGTATGTGATTGCAATACCAATAAGAGCACAAGTTGCCGGAAGATAACCCAAGCCGTATCTGCTGACAGATGGACAAGTTGCTGCATTACTGCAGCTTTCCACACTAGGCAAAGTACCTGCTAGGAAGACATGAAATGATCTCTAAATAGCTGAAAGGATAGTTAATGTAATCTCATCTTCAAACATTTGGAACTAGTGTTGGCACTAACTCAGATTTATAGATATCAACCTGGAATACTCACTTTGATATGATTCAATTATATACAAGGCAATGCCACAAGAAGCTTTGTCTAAGAAACCTAATGATGCATATACAAAAGCCGAGCCATTGAGATCCTCGCCAACTAAAAAACTACCCATGCTAACTGAAGTCACCTGTATAAAAACTAAAGGGTTATGTCTGTAAAAACCACCTGATCAGAATTCTGGAATCAACTGAAGCATAAATAAAAAATACAGAAAAGTATAATGTCATTGAGAAAATATGCTCACTCCATTCCATATTAATAGTAGGACTTATTAATATGGAACAGAAGGAGTATGTTCGAGCTGTTCGAACAGGAGTATTAATACATGAAAATAGCGAAAAAAAACCATTTTTAGTACAAAAAAATCCTATCATTAACGACTCAGTCTATTCATCAGCCATATTATCAGAAGTAAGGTTGTAGAAAACCAAATAATGCAGTGAGCTAGCAGTTTGTCATACCGTCATTAGCGCATTAGCTACACCAATAATTACTGAAAGAAGATACATGTAATGGTTTAAATTGCTGGGAAGGATGATGATTCCAGCACCAGAGAATATCCACAAAATAGCTCCAGCTGTAAAAACAACTTTAATGCGTCTGCCGCTCCATACCATTTTCTGCAATTCCACTGCTATATTATGCAACATGTTTGTGAGTGCATAATTATACTTAGTGGTGTGTCCATCATGCTATGCTCGTATATCTTATTATTCATAACTAATTAACTACAAGCAGACCTGCAGAGCAATCGACACCAGAAAGCCGCAAATATAGATAAGAGCAGGTACCTGCATATGCCAAATGCAGATTAACCAGATTTCAGTTGTGTAGCCAGCTAAAAACATGTTTATCAAGTCTCAAATTCTTAAGGACAGTTCAGCTGATATGGTAAGGAAAACTCTACCAAAGCTTTAGAAGACTGAGCCATTCGCAGATCATTAATGACATAAAATGCAAGAAGTGCCTGTCCAGAAAGTGACAAAGTTCAAGTTATTACAAAGGCAAAAATCTAGCTAATTTAGTTATCTGGGTAAGCAATCATTTTACTTAGCAAAAAACAGACTTCATCTCGAGTCTTGACCCATGTTTATATTTCATTTTTCCTAATGTTTCTCTATTTTATCCCAGAAAAGGAGGAAAACACTGACTTGTGAAACATTTGTTGTCAGACGCATAAGCATATACACAACAGCGACTTGATAGTATAATGCTTTCTTAAACCACCTAGCCCATGAAATCCTCCGCTGGTTCCTACACCAAATATTTCGCTTCCATCTACAAGATTGAAAATGAAAACGCATATTATTAGGCGGAAACCACTTATAGCATAACTGTGGTCACCATCATGGAATACAGTAAATAAAACCTACAGCACACACCTGGGTTCCTTAGTTCCTATAAGGAAAATGACAACGAAACAGCTTCCAATAAAAATTGAGACATATGCAATCCAGCAATACTGCACAATTGCATAACAAGTTCCTATCATTCCCTTTCATTTTCTTTTGAATTCTTAATACAAATTGAGAACATAATCTGCATACCTGAATTTGAGTATCAGTAGGTGTACTAGCTTTATATATGTTGAAGATAGCCAAAGCAACGGCGTATAGGCTAAGATTTGCCACCTTAACAACAGCAACAATAAGAAGATAAATGAAAAACACAAAACTTCATTCCAATATTAAAAAAAAAGGTGCAGAACTGACCATTGTAAATGCATTTCGACAGCTTGACAGGACAACTCTGCTTGTTGAGTTCAAAGTGATGCAGTTCACCATAGACCTTTGATAAAAGAAAATTGATAGTTGGAACTTAAGAAACAATCTAAATGAGACTAGAAAGCTAATAATTCTCAGAATTAAACAAACAGTCTGATGCAGATGCAGTCGAAGTACTTTGCGTTTATAAGTGAAAGAACAAATATTGATTTAGTAGTCGTTTTTATGAATTTTTTTTCTTGAATATTATTAATTTTTTGTAATAATGGATTTAGAGTATAGGTAAGTTATGAAAGTATTTCAGTAATTGTAATAATATAATTTTAATATATAAAACCAACTTTGGTTTGTCAGTTTTGCCAACTGGGCTTGCTGCCGGCGCTGCCACTTCATCCTCATCGGCGACCACACTCATCACCCCTCCATCACGGCCTGTCGTTCCCCATCAAAGGATCCGACAAACCAAAAAAAAAAGAGACATTTTTGGGAATAAGATTAAAAAAAAAACGAAGAGAAGAGCGGCGTTTTCTCTGGGCTGTGCGAGCCCGGAAGCAGTGACCACGAATCGCCTTCCCTTGTGCCAGACTCCGGAGACAGCGACCCCATCGGTGAGCGGCGTTTTTTCTGGAGCTGTGCGATTCTGCCATCAACACACCGCCATCGCCGTCATCGCCATCGCCATCGCCTCTGCAAATCAAGCCTACCTCCGGCGCCGAAAGCCGGAAGTGGCTACAAATATGAATCGGAGTGGGAATCTCCGACCTTCTGCTACTACAAGTCAGACTCCGGCGTCGGTCGCGGCCAATCATGCCTACCTCCGGTGCTTCTGTTCCGCCGTAGCCGGTGACGGCCGGACATTCGACCTCGCCATCAACACCTCTGCCCTGCCGCCAGCGGCCCCTTTCAGCCACTCCCGAAATTCCGGTGCATCCTCGCAGAAATCTTTCCAAAGCCGGCAACCCTGATCGGCCGGAGAAGATCCCTGTTTCCGTTTGCGGTCCTACAACTTCGCAGCGGAAAGCTGCACCAGCAAAGCTCTGCCTTTGTTTCCAGCTGAACCGTGCATTACAACTCAGACCGGCTCTTTATTTCTAGCCGAACCGAACCAGAATTCCTTTATCAGACCAGCCCGGCACCTGCAAGCAGGTTCGTCTTGCGTTTGCACGATCACTTCACTCAGCCGCCGTCCGACTTCACTGGACCTATTTTACTGCATGCCACAAAGGTTGGATCTGGGAGCTTTTTACATATGACCTG